>JALPQI010000893.1:0-165103 GCA_025490895.1 Thaumatotibia leucotreta | reverse complement strand
TAATATGCCCGGGCGTATTGGGAATTTACTATACTATGTAGGTTACTCCGTTTATTATCCAATTACACGGTTTAAGATTTACATTTTAGCGTA
This sequence comes from Thaumatotibia leucotreta, assembly GCA_025490895.1. Classification (NCBI taxonomy): domain Eukaryota; kingdom Metazoa; phylum Arthropoda; class Insecta; order Lepidoptera; family Tortricidae; genus Thaumatotibia; species Thaumatotibia leucotreta. The sequence goes on along the minus strand of JALPQI010000893.1, from coordinate 165,010 downwards.
ATTCCGAAAAATGAAGTTTGTATAAATACACAATTTCAATATTCCCCTATATTCCCTTTGGGTAGGCATATTCCCGGGAACGTTTCCGGGCATATTCCCTCGTAGGGAATATTCCCGGGAACGGCACATCACTATGGTAGCTATCCGGGCGGACCCTGCACGAGCACTTTAGTTGTATACGTATATGTACCTAGCAAGCAAAAAAAGTTGTGGTACGTGGTGTGGTGGCTACGTAGTACGCGAAAAACTGCGAAATTTACGGTCATTTTTTAGTTTCTGATTTACATTTAAAAAATCTTACGTTTTTTGTCATCATATACTTTTATTATGTTAATAAGCGTTTAAAGATTAATAAATTTCCAATAAGTTGAGCCAATATGCATTACCGTAGGTCTTATAGTTTCAGAGATAAGTACTCTTTTTTGTATACTAGCGTTATTTTGAGTTTTGCTATAACGTTTTCGGCTTAACATCGCCTCACCTAAAATTATGCTACGAAAAATATGCAATAATGACCTTATAGCGCAATTAATATTCTTTTATTTAAGAGTAAAATTAGGTCAGAAAATTTTGTAATAAAAACGCGAAATTATTTACGTCCTATGCCGAAATTATTTTTTTGTATCTTGTAATATGCATTGTTATACATACCTATTATACAGTGTGTGGCCTACAACCGGGGTGAAAATTTAAACGGTGCATTAATAAGCTGATCAACAATCATTTCCACATATTGTAATTAAAAAAAAAAAATTTTTTTTGTAATTTTTTGTTCATGTATTTTTCATTATTATGGGTTCATTTACTTGAATTAAAAGTTATCAATAACTTATCATTTTTGAATCATTGAAAAATGTAAATTTTTTTTTTAAAACCGTATCAAATTAGTGTAAAAATGCAAACAAAATTATTGTTATGACTTCCTACCTGGTATACTATCAAGATGTCTTGCGACTGACAAGCTACGACATCGTGATGCCAAGATCCAGTACTAAAGGTCCATAGCTTTGAATGACAATATCTCCGAACTTAACCACTTTGAAACACCGGGACCTTTACAGGATTATTGCTGATAGTCTAAGGAGTCACTCATTTCATTTTTCTCCCGTGTTAAAGACCACACACTGTATAATATACCTAAATTGCAGTTTTGCAACACGACTTGCGATTTGTATGAAAAACTTAGATAGCGGGCCTCCTGCCTTTTGAATTTCGCGTTTTTATTTTCAATTACATAGTTTACAGACATGATTTCACACATAAATGAAAAAATATTAAGTGCGCTTTAAGGTCATTATCGCATGATTTTCGCAGCATAAATTAGGTGAGGCGGCATTAAGCCGAAAACGTTAGCAAAACACAACATTTTAACTAGTTTACAAAAAAGAGTACTTTTTGAAGACTCGCATCTCTGAAACTATAAGACCCATGGTAATGCATGTTAGCTCAACTTGTTGGAAATTTATTAATCTTTAATCGCTTTATGACATGTGATATCAAAAAAAGTAAGGTAATTTTTAATCTAAATTGACCGTACAGTTTTTCACGTAGCACGCAGCTAGCACAGCTTTTTTTGCTTGCGAAATGTGCTTTTATACTGCCCTATGTTGTATAAACAACATACCAAAAATGCAGCGATACTACTTGCTTTGCGAGTTTAGGCTAAAATTATGTACCTGCAGTTTGACCGTACTATACGTCAGTGCGAGCGCGATATAATGCATTAATTTACATATCGAGTAAAACCTGACGTATTATTTACTTTCCAACTTATGGTACGGCTAGTAGCCTTACTTGTATAAAGTATCTATACTTTAAGTATTTACTCGTAGATAGCTAAATAACTATAATAAAATTCAGACATAATTACCACTGAGCTGTTGAATTAGCGTAACTTCTACCAAATTCTGGATAAGACAATTGAATTTACCATCGGCCGTATAACTTAATTACTTTACTTACAGAACGGAGAGTTCGGTCGGTGCTGCCTGTAGATTTGCGATTACAGCAATGATATCGAAATGTCTCTGTAAGAAATCCATAAGGTTCTAGTAGATTTTGCATGTATTTCGCACTCATGCATAAAATAAACTTCAAAAGAACAATAGGAGTAAAGCGAAAAAATTGCTGAAGCAAATTATTGAAGCAATTTTATTGTGTTATTTTGGTATTTATATCCCTGGATCGATGTATACCACAAATTGCGTGTCCTAGAGAACATCTTTTGATAACTATTTTTCTGGATAGTAAACAAGACAAACGCACATAAGTTATTTACCAGAGATCGGATGGATTTGCGACATTTTTAGCGACTTACGTCATTTTGATGACATTTAGTATGAGATATCGCACAAAAATCCGATCTCTGGTTATTACAAAAGTAAGCTAAATCGGCACGATAGTTAACAAATGAAACCTACAATCATTCATCTTTTGAGAAGTAAAGATCTTTAAGCCTAATCAACTTAAAAATATTATTATTAACTTTAGATTATGATAACTATTATAATGGGAATATTCTTTATTTTACGTAAAATACGAAAGCAAAGCGCTGTAGTGAAGGATAAAAGCAGAGGTAACGTAGCTAGAATAAAAAAATATATATCTTGGGATATCTCATAAAAATCGATCTAGTCCCATCGTAAGCTCAATTCAGGCTTGTGATGCCGCTACCAGGCGACGATATATATATATATATGATAGATAGATAATTAACAGCCATGACCAAGGAACAAATATTCATGAATGAAATGAACCAGATACTGGTAGACTGAAGTACAGCGCTCGGGCGTGGTATTTAGTACGCAATAGACCCTAATTTGTTCACGTAAAATATGGGATTAAGTTTACGAGTATTTACCTCCTTTAATTTAGAGTCCGCCTGTAGGAGTAATTGTAGCAATCTCGCTTCTTACTTAATTTTATTGTCCCTATAAAATACCAGGTAGTCACGAACGAAGTAATAAATATAGAATCATGATTTCGAAACAATTCTATTTAACTATATTCATTTCGTTACATTGCTTGAAAAAACAGTTTTATTTGAAAGTCAAAATTCATAATAATTAATTATTTCGTGAAAATTCATCGTATATTCTATGAATTGAATATAATAGCGAATGAATATTTCATGTACATTCGAAGGCAGCGTAATCTGACCCGTTACCAGTATTGTCTCCGCTGCTTTTCTCAATGTTTATTGACGGAATCACGAAGTCCCTAACCTCTTCATACCACCTCTATGCCGATGACTTGCAGATTTACGCCGCTGCTGGTATAGAGGAATTCGGTTCCTTAGTTAGCCAAATTAACCGAGACCTGGACTCCGTTAGTGCTTGGGCCTCTTCCTTCGGTCTATTAGTAAATGCCAAGAAGTCGCAGGCGATTGTCGTTGGAAGCCCCCATTTCATCTCCAAGCTTTATGATCAGACAATGCCTAAAGTATTTTTTGACGGAACACATATTCCTTTCACATCTACTGTCAAAAACTTAGGCATTGTCATGGATCAGACTCTTTGTTGGACAGCCCATGTTACTGAGATCAGTAAAAAGCTCTTTTCTTCCTTGCACTCTCTTCGGCGTCTGCAAAGTTTCCTTCCATTTCACACAAAGATAACCCTTGCTCGGTCTCTTCTGCTCCCGCTTATAGATTACGGAGATGTTGCCTTCCTAGATCTCACTGAGGAATTGCTTACCAAGCTTGAGCGGCTGCAGAATGTGTGTATAAGGTACATCTTTGGCCTTCGTAAGTTCGACCACATTTCTGTTTTCCGCTCCCAACTTCAGTGGCTGCCCATCCGTCGCCGAAGAGACGTGCATATTCTCTGTTTCCTGTATAATGTGTTGTTTCTTCCTTCCTCCCCACCCTACCTTTCGGAGTGTTTTAGGTTCTTGGCTGAAGGCAGCGGCCATCGACTGCGTTCTAGTGCTAACATGACATTATCCATCCCACCTCATCGGCACCGCTCATACAATAAGTCTTTTGCTGTATACTCGGTAAAGCTATGGAATTCGTTGCCACCCTCCTTCCGACAGTGTCAGTCAGTGGCATCGCTGAAAGCTAATTTAAATAAGTTGTGGCTTTCAGACGAATCCAAATGATATACGCGGTATTTTATCGAATCTCTGTATGTGTATATGTAGTATATGTATATATTATATTTATATATATATATATTATATGTATGTATTGTATTTATAAATATATTATATGTATGTAGGTATAATATCTTTATTATGTAACAATAGAGTAATAAGTATAGTTGATAAGAGTTAGATAAAAACAATAGTTTTTTTTTTTTATATATATATATATAATTATAAAATTGATAATAATATTCAGTTATCTTCACTGTAATCCTTACAATTTTGTACAGTTCTTCTGCCTAGCACTGCTCTTATTCTCTCAACTACTCAAAGGTTAGCTGGAAGAGATCCCTTGCAGGGATAAGCTCGCCTTTGTACAATTGTCTTGTGTTTTGTGTACTTTTCTATATTTATTTGTACAATAAAGTGTTTTACTACTACTACTTGAGTATTTAGAATTATAGACATAGGGGTTAGGTCAGATAACTTTGGTCTTCGACTGTACAAGTACCAAGTAATAATATTTAATAAATAAGCATTTGCGGTAGTGTATTTTCATGCATAGGTCCGAATTGATCTTTGAGTATTTTTAACTCGCATTTGATACGTTTTTGGTATTACCATTATGAGCATGAAATAAAACATTTTTAAAATGCGATGGCAAAGGATTACGTAAGAACGACATGTGTACTACGTATCTAAAGCCTAAGCGCTGGTTTACCCTAGTAACCTTTAAAAAAATGTTTTCCCCGTTATCTAAAAGGGCCGGCGATACATAACCGTATATCACGGTGTTCCGCTGACGATTAAGGCCGTGCTCGCAGACGTCACAGCGTAATTCTGTCCATCCGTCCGTGCGTGAGTCTGCAGCACACAGACTTTAATAGTATGACAACTATTTGAATTCAAATAAGGGCCTTTTATCGAACATGTCTCCCCCAGTTTTTTTGGATTTGGAACTTTTCGACACGAGTTCTGAATTTCCTCTTTGCACGTGTCTCGTACGACGTTTTTTAGTACAGATGCCCCTCCGAAGTTTTTGGCCTGACGTAAAATGAGCCACTTCTTACACTAGTGCCTAAAAAAGGCAACATCTGTACTTAAATAGTAATTTGTGAAATAAGTTTGGCAAATAGGCTTTTTTCAGGAAGAGTGTCGGTGACTATTTGTTTTAAAAACGACACGAGTTGCATTATGCGAGGAAAACCAGACAAATTTCGGTAGTGCCAACCAGGTCGTACGGAAAAGTGCCATGAAAAAACATTAGACACACAAAAAGAGCACTTTCTGAGCACATCTATTGTAACTATTTTTTTCAGGATGGATGCAAAGGTAGCATAAAGTATTGCTGATGATGCGCCCAAGATGTAATGTATAGTTCGAGAAATATAAATTGAATGTTTACTTTTACTATAATGTAGGTAGAAAGTTACCAATTTATATTTCACGAACAATAATAAATAATGTAATTGTATCTCACAAACACCCAGTGTAGGTATGGTGTCAGTTAGAAAAAACATTGACGTATTTTTTACAATTTGAAGCAGGAAATTGGATTTCTAATTTAATATTCTGTGTTCTATTCCTCAGCACACATAAATCGGGTGCACGGAAACCAGCGATATATCTCGGATCTCGCATATTCATGAGCACTCGCATCAGCTGGACAACATGTCCAGCATAATACATGCTCACAAGCAGTCTATTTGAGATCGCTCAGTTAATACAACTTAACACGTTCGCCTCCGGTACTGTTTCACTAAGTGCTTATACTATGCCGATCGAAATTATCTCACAGAAATCCTATGCCAGTGACACGCATATGTGACCGAAAAGATTGTACTCCTATGCCGGCGACACCGCACTGTGTCAAAAACGTTCGTATTTCTGTGCCACTGGCATAGGAGTGAGAACTTGATCAATGTTAGTGGCATAAGAATAAGATTACTTTGAGCACGTATGTGTGTCACTGGCATAGGAGTACAGTTTTTTTGGTCACATATGCGTGTCACCGGCAAAAAAAACCATTTCCCATACAAAATATCGAGATCACGATATTAATACGTTTAAAAAAGTATGTTTCTTTTTTTTCGTAGTTTTGGAGTTGTTGGTCTTATACTAAAAGTTGCTTAGTATGAATAACCATACGGTGACTGTACTAGACTAACTAACTCGGGAAACACCGTAATATAATAATCATTATATTGGTATAAATATATATACATATGTAGTAGAATAAACCTAATATTATCTTCATACTTTTATACAAGTAACTTATATTTATACAGGGTGGAAAGGGACGACGTTCCTTCCCGCTACCGATCGAGTCTACCAACCATTACGATGAACTTTCAGTATGGGACCAACATCGAAATATAAAAAAAATTAACCCCTCATACAAAGTGAGTACCTAATAAGTTAGAGTTCAATAGTATGGAAAAGTCAATTTTCCATGTACGCTTTCGATGTTGGTCCCATACTGAAAGTTCATCCTAATGGTTGGTAGACTCGATCGGGAGCGGGAAGGAACGTCGTCCCTTTCCACCCTGTATAGTTACATATTTATTAAATGCCTGGTTATTGTTTAATGCGGTTAAACATGTTATGCCATTTACGATTATTTATTTCATAAAAACATTATCAGCCAAAGTAAAACAAGCCTTTTATTTTTCTGCCTCCGCTTGTCGCTTTAAATCTTTAAATCTTGGGTGGGCATGTTCATGCGACCTTTATCCGAATGAGGCTGGCCGGACACTACATGATAAATGGTTCGTTGAATTAGACATATGCGACGGTCGGGGATTGCTTGCAAAAAATATTCACAAACGTACTTTATTTTTATTTTTGAAAAATCCCCGACGGAGAACTTGCTTTAATATTTTATTTATTTATTAAAGAATATGATTATATCTTGAATATATTACTCCCTTTGCATAAGACGCCAAAGGTTGCGAACTCGTGGTTGGCGACGAGATAGCAATATTTCGCTCTTGCGCATCCGCCGCCACCCTGTCCTGTCAGTTTGTGGTTGAAATGTAGAACGCAGCCAACGTATCAGCGCCGGTGGCGTACACCAGCACACGGTTATCTATAGGATCAATGTCACCCAGCTAGGGCGTTTACCATCGTCCCGCACGATCCATGGCTCCAAAAAAGCTTGTGAACCAGTAAACTTAATACAAAAAAATACAATTCGTTTATTGTTTGAATGCCATTGAAGATGACAGATCGTCACAATCAGCCATTATATGGCGTACAATATAAAATATGATTCTGAAGGCATGTCAATGAATTTTAATTTCTAATTTCTATCAGTAACGTTAACGTCAAATGTAAAAAATAAAATAAAATTAAAGTAACAATTATAATAAATAAAAGGAAATGTCAATGTCATGCTAAAAGAAATCAGAGAAAGAAAACAAATATAGAATAGGAATAAAACAGGAAAATGAGATGGGATAATGGGATAATTCAATGTTTGTAAATAAATTAATGTCAATAATGGAAAGTTTAATGCGCATATCATATTGTATTAGGTATTATTTTAAAAGTGCTCATTTTTGTCTTAGTACGATTTTCTCTTACTCTCGGATCTACAATCAATTCATGAAAATGTCACCTTTGTTGCACTTTTTGAACACGGGTATTTTTTTTATTTTAAGTGAGTTACGAGGTCGGGTTAACATAGCGGCAATACGTGAATAATAGTTATACTTACCTGTGACACAAAACATAACGATCCGTAATTAACATTTCAACCTTATAATTTAGCAATTAACACATAAGTAGGTACCGTCTGATAAGGGCAAACGATCCTCTTGGCCTCAGCTGGAGAGGGTTTGTGAAATTTTAATGAGTGCCCTTTGATATACCTGGTTGAAATTTAGGAGGTTTCTAAGGATGGGTACTTAGGATTATCAAAGCGATGTAAAAATTTTGTTTAAGTTACGAACATCAGTCATAACAAAATTACGTTTCTCATCATCATCATCATCATCATCAGCCTATGATAGTCCACTGCTGGACGTAGGCTCCTCCTATTAACTATGCGTATAGGAGGAGGTATTAGGAGGTAAATGCCCATAATCGCCACGCTGGGCAAGCGAATTGGCGATCGCAGTAATGTGTCCACTATGATAATGCTGCTGCCCATCATCAATATTTTGTCAAATAATAGTCAGTGACACTTCAATCCCTTAGTCGACTCTTACGACACGAAGGAGGAGTTGGGGTGGTGACAAATATATTCTTACTGCCGTCACCACACGGCCAAATTACGTTTTTAGTAGTCGCTTTTGTCATAGTTAACTTGTAAATTACCCAGACTAACCGTTACCCAGTGTACCCTAGCAGTGACATTACTCCATCGATAAGGTCTTAATATTATTAGGATCGAATTTTAAATGTATTTTTTATTTTTAAATAGGTATACCTATTTCAAATTAAAAAACGAAAATGCTTGCAAAGTTCCCATCTCAAAACCACTCGATATATCTCGCACGCTCGCACGAGACGTATAAAAACATTCGCAGCACTAAACCACTAAACACGCGCTTCGTGCGGGTGAATTTATAAGGTAACCGCGACCCTACTAAATCTCCGCAGAGTTGTGGGGCGAATGAGGACTAGATGTGGCTAGATATCCCTATTAATTGATTTAAACTTTTGCGATTTTCTTAAAATAAATAGGATGTACTGAACGAAAATACTGGTGATCCCTTTAAGGGTCCAATCTTTATCGTATTTTCAACAGGAACAATAATGAGAATTTGGTTTTTATGGGTCCGGTCGTCGATCGGGTCCGGTCAAATATTGAACAAAAATTTCTCTACTTTTTCTAATCAAATAGTAGTACTTGTGCAAGAATGTGCCATAAATACAATTTCTAATCTTAGATTGTTTAACTATTGAACACGAATATCATTATTAAATTAATGGTGTAATGTCATGCCTACGCGAAAAAAGCCAACGAATGAAAGGAAGAAAACATCATATTTTATTTGTAACACAACACATTAAAACAAAAAATAACCACGAATATAAAATAAATAGTGTCACCGCCACAAAATGGTCCCCAATTTAGCATATTGCTGGGCTGTAAGCACAGTCCAGCGCTGGTTTTAGGTACATTAGAGTTGTTAGTAAGGTCACGGTTGGTAATATAGGTAGATACAGTATCATCGTACATAACTAAAATTAAAAAATAGACCAAAATTCAAATAGCAGAAAATGCCAGCAACGCTCAAAATTGTTATCGCGATGGCTGGCAAAGTGATTACCTAGCTGACAGACAAGGTTGACAGTCGAGATATCTTGGCATGTAAGCCAAATTTTAACATAATATAGATAGAATATTTTCAAAGGTACTGAACTTTCTATTTAGTACGATGTCGGTGACTGTCTGAAGTACCCCTTGAAAGTATATTTTTAAATGCCTTGAAGCAAATCACAACATCATCATCATCATCACATCATCAGCCTATGATAGTCCACTGCTGGACATAGGCCTCTCCTATTAACTAGGCGTATAGACGCATTAGGAGGTAAATGCCCGTAATCGCCACGCTGGGCAAGCGGATTGGCGATCGCAGTAATGTGTCCACTATGATGACGCTGCTGCCCATCATCAATCTTTTATCAATTAATGGTCAGTGAAACTTCAATCCCTTAGTCGATTCTTACGACACCCGCAGGAGGAGTTGGGGTGGTGACAAATGTATTCTCACTGCCGTCACCACACGGCTAAATAGAAATACAAAATTCATGAAAATTTCTAAGAAGGTTTTATCATGACGGTAAAATATTTTTTTGCCATTTTTGTGAACCCATTGTGAAAGTCGACGATTCCACTTACGTGATTTTAAACAAGCGTGGGTGATAACAGAAAATAGCATGATTAAGTAAAAATATCGTCTTCTTGACTGTTGACCTTTTGTTTATTTATAACTTTTACTTGAAGGTAAGTTTTGGCTTATAATTGGCACGTTTGAGCTTAAAATATATATACTTCAGTACTTTTATTGTTTATGTAGCTTTGAAAACTTTTGTGGATTTCCCCGAATACGAAAATTATCAAACTGAGGGTTCAATTACAATTTTTTTTACATAGGTAGTTGTAAAGGCCTTAATGAAAATAAAATTTAAGTTCACAATTTTGGTGTTAAATCACGAAGCTACCACATACTTTGTATGACTGATTGTCATAAGACAATTGAAACGTACGTGATTTATATTTTGATTAATCCCTTAACTGTGTATTTTTTTGCAATCGATCCTTTAATAATAAAGAAGCATTGTACAAACTCCTTCCAGAAATTGGTTCTCTTTGCAGCGATTGCGATAAATCTCCCGCACGATGCGAGAATATTCCGCCGAGTTGCGCAGAACGATAACGATTATGTCACGCTCAGAGCGTTTTTGGCAACCTTGCAACAATTAAGCCTACTTCAATGTCTTAATTGTACTTCAGCTTTCTGCACAGTGTGCAAATTTGCGTTGTTGGTCCTTTGTGGCTATTCAAAAAATATATTTTGTAACAAGTTCTAGTTTCCTTTTGATATTAGGCAATTAAAGTTTAATAGATTTCTCAATACCGTAACACTAACTATACTGCCACAATTATGATCCAAACCTAATATGTACATCCGCTTAGGTGTAAATCTTTTTTCAATTATATTATTAGATAAAAAACCACGAAACCAAAACTATTATTCAGAGTATGTTATTTTTTTGAGACTAACTTATCAAAATAAATAAGTAAAGAAAACCTAAACAGGAATAAAACCTTCAAATGCTTTTGCATACACGTTTCACGAAATTAATGATAAATATTTTGGTAGTGCTTTAAAAAAGTTACTTATTATTTCTTCTAGAAAATCTAGTGTTATGTATAAAATAGCTGATCTTGTGCGCAATTGTGGACACAGACCGTGCAACCTAGTAAATAGAGTTTAATTCTTCCACCGTACATCGCTACGACGGCAACGGTAATGCATTTATAAAACCTTTGACGCTGCACCGACGAAATGAAATGAAATTTTGTCAGAAACAACGTGAAATCATGGTTATGTGTTCTTTTTTATCGTCTGTCGTGACAAGCGTCACGCTCGCACTCACGTTATTGGAACGTGACGGCCGCTTGATCCACGATAAACTATAAAAGCGCAACCGTTACCGGCAGTCGCAACAGCGATGGTTTAATATTATTTATAGCGCAAAAATCCGCTAAATATTTAATCATTACACAAAAATCCCAAATAAACTGAAATATTGAACCATTTTTTATAACAAACATAAGGTGTACCAATACTCGTCATTGTAGCTTGAGTTGCCATCGATAAGATAAAATCAACCATTAGGGCATTTAAACGACGATTAATGTATGTATCTTTAATGCTTCATATATATCCCAACTTTGAAATAATTATTAGCTCATATCTAAATGATTTGCATAATTTAAACACATGCTGACGTTTATTAGGACTGAGACGTGTTAATATTTCCAATATGTGACATTGAAACTTGTACTGAAGTGCCATCTATTGGGACTGCCAGCAAAAACACCTGACGCTTATTACTCATACAATGGAGTTGACTAAGAAAATTCCAATTTTGAGAAATTATGATATTGTCACCCTGTAAAATAAATACTATTCAACAAAACTAACAAACTCCTATCCCAAAACACATGACAATCATTTACATAGATTTAATTATGAGCAAAATATCGTGATTCAAATAAATATTCTCTGTTGACATGTTGCGTACTAGTACTTCCTCCTTATTATACCTTACAGTATCATTATTTTATTTTTAAAATTAAAGTCACATAATTATAGTATATTGCACTATTCCACTCCAAATAAATAAAATAAGAGATATCGAAATTGAAAATAAAATGAAGACTAAATTAATTATAAAGTATGTATTATACATATTTACGAATAGAAGACGGGGGCGAGGTCAATGCTAGAGGGTATGAAGCTTCGCCAACTCCTTATAATACCTTATGACTTTGTGCTCCGGGTTCCAAAGATTTCCACCTGAAAAGGTTCGAACATGCAGCCAGTGTCAATCACAGTATATTTACGCCGTTTGAATTTTTTGGTGTTTTCGGCGGTCTCGCGGTTAAGTTTGTGCTTGTATGCTGCAAAAAAAAAATAGTTACTTGTAATAATCGGTTATTTTTGTTGTTTATTGATTTCTAGGATACTTCTGCAGATTTTCGGGATCCTTCCCTCTACAGACCGAGCATATCAATAATTACGAAGAACTTTCAGTTTACCATTACCAACATCGAAATATCTTTGAAAAATTTCAACCCCTCATACAAAATAAATCATTAGTTAAGAGTTCAATAGTATGGAAAAGTAAAATTTCCACGTACGTTTACGATTTGGTCCCATATGTAACTAAGTTTATCGTTGTTGGTAGACACGGTTGGTAGCCGGAATGATCGTCGTTCCTGTATATAATTTGCATTATGGGTTATTCCATACTACAAATATGACAACTAGAGATCATAAAAAGGAATGATATTTATTTTTAAGGCGTTATAAATTTTTTTTTTAAGGTGTTATAAAAAAAAACGTCACTCAATTTTTTCGTTGATGTCAAGAACCAAAGTATGTATCATAATATTATATTGAGCTTTACCTTCATTTCACATCTTTGTGACCACCATAAGACTTAATTGAGCTTAGCGTGGATGCATGTTGATTTGTCCCATAATATAATATTGAAATATTTTTAGATAGTTATGCGTACAGGCGACGTCAAAGATATCATTACGGTTTAGGTGCCAAAAATATATTTACACAACTTTATTGCCTTGACATTAAGGTCGTGTAAATATTTTTGGCGCCTAAACTGTAATGATATCTTTGACGTTCACTGTACCTAAATATACAGCTTGAACATTTTCTAAAAGCCGTTAGTAATTGTTGAATGAGCTGAGTTAAAATTAGATTTCGTAATGGTCAAATTACTATTAGTAAGTATGGTAGCAAAAGTACTTATTAGTTTAAAAATTTGTTTCACGATATTTAAATTCAAAAGTTTTAAGCATGGAATAAGAGTATAGGTATAGGTAAAACTGCAACTGCACCCTACAAAATTCAGATTCTGTGCGAGCAAGATAGTTTTTAAAGGGTAGGTATACAATTTTTCAACTCGGGTTTATTCCAAAAAAGGGTAGCGTTTCGGCCGGTTTCGGTAGATTTCAGCATCAGTTGTTAGGTTTTCTCTAACTTTTCATGTTCGAGTTTCATTTTACAACATTTGGTAACACGAAATAAGTTTTGTTTTTAGAAGGCTTCTTCGTTAACAAGCGACGTGACATTTTATTTAACGCTTTATTTATTTTTAACCAACTGATAGATATTTTTACTGTATAAGTATACTTCATTCATTAATTTTAGAAACCCGAATGGCGACAAGCATAATTATATTAAATGGACCAATTTATTTGTACGTAGTAATAAAAGCTTGCATAATAAGTACATTTCGATGCAATTTTTTTTTCGACGAGGGTGAAAGTTGGAGCCCGAGTGAAAAGAGGGCGACAATCACCCGAGTTAAAAAGAAATACATTTTCCTAACTAGTGCAGAAAAGTAAATTTCTGTTAAGGCACTTGTTTTGAAAAAATTCGTTCGATACACGTGTAAAATAGTACATTACGACACAAGTGCGAAAAACATGCGTTTTTGCACGTGTCTCGTACGACGTTTTTTAGTACAGATGGCATTCCGAAGTTTTGGACCTAACGTAAAATGACAAACTTCTCGCGCTAGAGCCTAAAAGAGTCACCATCTGTACTAAAAACTTCTTTTTAACTCAGGTGATTGTCGGCCTCGTTTCACTCGGGCTCCAACTTTCACACTCGTCAAAAAAAAATGTTTTTGCACTTGCATCGAAATGTACTATTTTATATGCCATTGTTAACTTGGTCGTATCACATAATATATGAGTAGTTTTACTATTGCTGGTGGTTCAACGATGATTACCGTTGCAGTTTAAAATCAAGTTATTTGGTGTTAATTATCGCCTGTTTAAATTATTCAGTTCATACTTAAGGTACTCGTACCACAACGATTCTATACATTTTAGCCATCCGCTTATCTCTTTTAAAACCGATTACCGGCTCATAAAGTCGTCGAGAACTCTGCCGGGAGATAAGTTCGAAACTCATTTTATGATGGACCAGTCTAGCTTGAACTATGCATAAAGGCAATTTAAGTTACTACAATATGCGTCGTAAAAGGCTTGGATGTAGATGAGCGCTAACTTAGTACAGGCGATATTGAATTGGAACTTCCCTGGAAAATGAGCTTCCGTAGCTGAAGCTACCAGTTTTATTAGGATTGAAATATTATACTACGTAAACCTAAAGTTCAGATACTTAGATAGTCTTAAAATGAAATAGGGGTTGTAATTTAATTTTCAGAATTAGATCCATATCAGTCCAGGACCCAATCGACATAGCAAGTAGCCAGAATATGATCCAGATTAGCAATAAGGCTAACTTTATTTATTAAAAGACTTTTAGAAAAAAAACAGCTTTAAAGAAAGAAGGCAAGAAAACAAATTTGATATATACAAACAAGTCTGATATACAGGTTATATAGGTATGTACAAAGTTGACACGAAAAACAATATGCCATTTTGCCTTGCTGTCTAGGTAGTTCATTTGTTATGGGTATGAAAACACCTTATTCGTCGCATTTTGCCTTTTTAATTGTCTACCAAATACGAAAAGGAAACGATAAATCTTAATTCCCATGATCTACCAATAAGGAAAATTAGATCGATGAAATCTTAAATGTCATCCTCGAACAATAAAACATCTCACGGAATCCCCAGGGAACATCCCGCATATCCTCGTCACGTGTCATATTACTCTGCGACAATCGGGGTCTTCACAAAATGGCGGAATGAGCGGTCGGCTGAGTGCTGGAGATTTCTTTTCAATTCCAGACTTTATGTTTAAGTAGGTAGGTAGCGTTGGAGATTTTTTTAAGAATATTTAAGAAGAGATACCTACTTATATAATTTCTACGAGGAATTCAAGACTCGCCGTCTATAAAGGGAAAAAATGTTTCAGGTTTGACTGATACAAGACAATTACCTACTTGTTGATGTTGGAATTTTTGTATGACTTGCCTATCCTGCATGTGGATTTAAGTAGGTTAGGTACCACCCGTAACATAATTTATAAATGTTGCATAGTTTCCTTACTTAAAACTGCAACCAAACTATTTCGAGACACAGACAGTCCATAAACTAATTACACCGAAGCGCACTTCCCTATTTTTAATTTTGCTATTTCTTTAAGAGACAAAAATACATTTCGAGGGCACCTGTCCCAGCGGGCTGGACCGGGAAGAGTTTCCTTCATTAAGTTAAAAAACTTGCCGTCTGTCCACAGACAGTACAAAGACAGACAGCTTTATTATTAATATTTATTACATTATAGCTTACATTTTCAGGTGCTGACTGTTATTCAGATTTCAATTCAAAAAATCGGGCCTCATTGACCTACAAACTTCAATTCAAATAAAAACAACTATATAGCTACAAAATGTAACTACTACCAGTGTATAAATTCTCAGGAATAAATTCTGACAATATAAAATTATAAATATGATACATGCCACGTAATAGTACATTACGACACAAGTGCGAAAAACATGAAATTCGAAACGAGTGGAGATGTTTTAAAACACGACCGATAGGGATGCACGTATCTCGTACGACGTTTTTTAGTACAGATGGCCCTCCGAAGTTTTGGACCTGACGTAAAATGAACCACTTCTCGCACTAGAGCCTAAAAAAGGCACCATCTGTACTAAAAAATATATTTTTTTAACTCCATACTCGGTGATGGAAAATGGCACACTAATTCCTACGGGACCGAAGCCGCTGGCACAGCATTTTCAAAATAGCCCAGGCATTTTGCAACAGAATTATATTTTACTCCAGCCACCTCAAGTTATATTCCTCAACAAGAAATCAGTCAATCTTTGCCAGACCGACGGCGATGTTAAAATTGTTTTCACACAGAAACGTCTAGTTATTCCTCAATCTGTGGCCGTAAAATGGAGCTCTCGAAAAAACTACGGACTGCAGCGAAAACTTGGAACTTCAATTAAGTTTCCAACGCTGCATTACTGTGGCACGGTGTACAGAAAATGCTAACACAGCGGACATTTTTGATTTTGCTTTATCTACTGTTAAGAAATATCCTTTAAGATGTCTCAAATCCTTTCATTTGTACTCGAGAAAACAATTCATGGCGCTAAAAGTTTAAAATGTCGTATATCCATTTTATTGAATTGTTCCCATTTTCTCCTTTGTTTTTTTTTCTGAACTTGTTCCATCCAAAGTAATGTACAATTTATTTATATATGCTTCATTATTGCCGCTTTCGGGTTTTGAATTATTTCCCACCTGTAGCGCACGTCTTAGGTGATAAACGTCTTATAATGTGACTTACTGTTTCACAATAATTTGCTGTATTCCCGCCACCGTCAAGTTTCTACTTGTCGGTGGTTGTTGAATATTACGAAATTGAGAAATAGTTTCAAATCTGAGCGCTCTTTGTCGTAAGTTTCATGCTTGTATTAATGGGAAAATTCCAGTGATGTTGTACCCGTCACCGACGGCATATTGTGTAGTGCATATTTGTTCTGTTTGCGAGAATGTTGTGCATTCGTAGTAAGAAAAAATCTTAGCTTCATGTTAGTGAGCGGGATTGAATTACGCGTTCTGGGAAATATTAGAACCCATTTACTGAGCTTAAATACTTTATTGACAGTGCCTATTCAGTACTTCAGTAGTTGACATCGAATGTGAGGTACAATAATATGAGGCTTCATCGTTATGATAATGGGGCAGAACAAAAAGTTTTCCGCCATGCCTGGAAATAAAATGGAAAACTATACCTCACCTCTCTTACACATATTATGAAGGGTCCACGGAAAGAACATGTCTAGTCCATTCAAATTACATAAGGAAAAGCTACCTTACTTTTAACAGAATAGTCTCTAGACTCTACTAGACCGTACCATACCATGACCGTAGTATCAAAAACAACGTATCGCAACGTACGCATAGTCAACACAAAGAATAGTTTTTTGTCTGATACGTTCATGCTACGGTCATGGTATAGTACGGTCTAGTGGGCAGAGACCTTAAGTGTGTGTATGAATTTTCCCTGATTTTTTTAAGCACTGGACATGTTTTTTCCGTGGACCCTTCATATAAATACTTCACTTTAACTCAACGATTATTCCGTAAGAAACGAAGTAAATTACCAAAAACGCAAAAGATCTAGACCAAATTCACCAGTAAGTATTTCTGGAAGCTAGGTAGTTAGCCCTGTGGTTTCGGTCATTGTCTACGACAGCAGTCGTTCGATCGATTAAGTGGCTTTAAGCACTTTGAAACTTCTAACAGTCAAATTACCCCTCAATTGACAAGGGTTCAATGACAGGATCTAGTTTTACCTCTGAGTTGGAAAGTTACGTTGATGATAACTTCCTGAAAGACTCCTTTAACACAATTTCTAACTTAAAGTTGTCTATACAAGTCGAATCTACGTTTAAAACGCTATTGGGATACGAATTAGTTCAATAAATATATATTTTACCTGTACAGATAAATTTTGCCAAAACAGTTTTCTCATAATTTAAAGTAATCCTAAAAGCAGATTTCCGCAGGACGTGCATTAAACGAAGTCCTACTCCTTGTTTTTCCACTCCCAATCTGTTTAATGGTAGTGGAAATGAAATGCGGGCTCGGGGCGCTATTTCCCAAGTCGAGCGACAAACTGTGAGAGATAAAATCAACGAGTGATTTGTACGTACCAACATATGCATAAATATTTTACGTAGGTATTAAATAAGTATTTATTATCAAGGTAAACAGTAGGGCTCGCGGTCGTGTCCGGGTTTCGTGTCAACGTTTCTCATACCCGTGTTCGTGTTACACGTACACGGGTTTCTGACTCGATTTACACGGGTAATTAAAGTCCGTGTAAATAAAACCCGTCTACACGGATACACGGGTACACGGGTATTATTTACACGGACTTTAATTACCCGCGGGTTCGCGGACGTCCTTGACGAGAAGCGTACGAATGGGTCGTGAGACTTAACGGCTATAGTACAAATGGATTGATAAGCGAAAGGCTAATTGTGTCAAATAGACCTTATTGCGTAACACATAGAGTAGAAATTTATAAAACATCAATAAAAAAGTTATATCGGCTGAAGTTTCCTGAACAGGTAGTGTTTTGTAGTGTTGAACGAAGCTGCAGGTTACATTCAATAATAGACCTTATTTGCATTTGCTCAAATTATTTCGAAACTGTTCGGTTTGGTCTTAAGTACCCGGGTACCCGGGTAGCACGCGGTTTCGTGAAAACGGTATCCGTGTATTGGACACGGACACGGGTCGTGTAATTCGGGTTCTTAGTACCGTCGGGCTTAAGAACACGGGTATCCGGTTTGGCGAGTTACACGTGTACCGTGAGCCCTAGTAAAAAGGTAAACGAAGAGAGAGTTTTTGGTAAGTTGTTTGAAACATTGTATAACTATCCGTGTTACAATTTAACAACGAATCGTAAAAAAACGCGTACTTACATCAACCGGAAATTATGGGAAATAGTTTAAGTATATCAAAAGTCTATGTTGAAGGTTTGTCAGCAAAGTGAACAATGAGTCGTGTAGTACCTATCCTAAATGTTAACTGGATGCTACACTCCTAGTCCACGTAGTTGATCACAGCAAGGTTCAAGTGGAACTGCTGTTGTAGTCTGTTGGTTAAGGTGTTTAACTAAATGTGTAAACAAAATCTATCCTCAAATAGCTCCTCAATTCAGTTGAGGGTAGATAAAAACATGACACGATGAAAAAAGTAGGTTAACGTAAGGTAATTTAGTGATCACTAAAATATGCTTTACCTTTGTTTTTGGTTGGTTAATTAATAAATTTCATATCTACCCGAAAATGTATAAATTGTTTGGTTACACTTTAAATAAAATTACGGACTACGTCTGTACCCTGAATACCCTGATCGGAGGACTAACGTATTTCTAGCTATAAGTACCTAAGTATATTGCCTCCCTTAGGAAGGACTATTCAATTGTTTATTCATGATAAACACATAATTATCTACAAATAATTTCTAAACCGGGAGAGCAAGAAAAAACATGACGCGACGTCATCAACGAATTCCTCAGAGGAAGAGTTTCTAATAGGAACTTGTGGTGATTGCAAGGAGACGCTTGCCCGACTGAGGATCATTTAATTTCTTAAGCAGATTTGATACCTACGCTAAATAGATAGGTACAAGATGAAGGTTGCGTAAACAAGATTGTCGGATAATGAACCCCTCACATCAGCAAACACGTGAACCGCTTTCTGGACTGTTTGGAAACTCATCGAGCAGAATAAGAGCGTGGGGCTGCGTACTAAACGGAATACGATTAAGGGGTGCCGCCATAAAAATGATCATCACGTAACGGGCAGGCGTTACTATCGCCTCGCTTTTACCTTGTTCATTGAATAGCTAGGTAAAACTACCGTGTTGTTCGCTAAATCGTATTTAACTAGGTATTATTGACAAATAGTGAAAAACTATAGGTGTACATAACTATGTCCAATCAAGAATTATTTAATAGTTTAATATTTGACCGATCTTCTTCTTGCTCTTTATTAAGACATGGCATATTCCTTGAGATAAGAATAAAAATTACAATAAATTAGTACATTACGACACAATTCGAAATAAAAGTGAAATTTTAGTTACGAATTTCGTTTATGCAGGTGTCTCGTACGACGTTTTTTAGTACAGATGGCCCTCCGAAGTTTTGGACCTGACGTAAAATGACACACTTCTCGTACTAGAGCCTAAAAAAGCACCATCTGTACTAAAAAAAATATAATATAAAAAATAATATAGGTACAAAAAAAATGTTCTGTTCCAAGAGCAAAAACGAGGGCCCGACCGTTGCAAAGGTAAATTGTATTGCAATTTTCAATTATTTTCGTTAAGTTTTTAGTACTCGTATGTATATGTAATATAGTTTGATAACCCAAGTCCGACAGTACAATATTTTTTTAAGTTATGTGACTAGTAAAAACTCATTTTATCCATCTGACCTACCTCGAAAATCGAACAAATCAAAATTTGTACTTCTTATTTGAAACTAATTTATTAGTATTTTTGACTTAAACTAGTCTGTTATTTGTACTTTACAAATTGTCGATATATTGTTATTGACATAACTACCCCTTATCATTTTTATTTTGCTGTTCCTGGTATCATTTTATCTGTCAGTCATAAATATCAATTTAGTCCGCAGAACTGTGGATATCACTTGTAAGTGCTGGCGCTCACAGGCCTGTTGTTTCGTTTGCTGACTTTGAAAAAGTTTCTAACTTATTCTTATTAAACCCAATACGAACTTCATCAGTACAAGCACGGCGTCAATAATAACCCCCCCTTTTTTCCATCTGACGGCACTAAATCTTGCAAGCGTTAATGTATCGGTTGAAATAATATTTACGGAGGGAAACGTTTTGAAGGCGCAAAAAACCTCGCGGCGCGGCCACGGGCGCTTGTATCCATAGTGATTTGACTGCCGTACCCGTACTTTAGTAATAACCATAGTTTTGCTTTTATTAAACTTTTTATTTTAATTAATTTCCTGTTGAAAATTCTCGTTAGCTTCTAGTCGAGTATATTGGATACATGAGGGTTCTTTGTCGCGTGCCTGTTATACGGTCATATTTCAAAATCTGCTTGCTGTGAAAATGTGTCGATTTATATAAGAGGATTCCAGGATATTTGTTTATTTTGTAATGCTCCAGATGTACATGGTAGTATTATTTGGTGTCGAACGAAATACGAATGTATGTCGCAATTTTTTTCTCATTTAAATATAATAACATTAGATAAAATAGGCTGTGGTAACACAGCCCAGGTACGTTTAATTAAAGTATTTCATTCATAATTTCCACAGGAAAACCTTCGGAATTCATACAACACAATCTCATTAAGGGCTATTGTGCGATGGAGTAAGCTGCTTTGATAGTATCGCATGAAAACCTATTGTCTCAGATCCGAGAATTTTGGAGTATTCCGGACAATTTCCATCTAGCATTTACGATAAAATCTTGGAAATAACGAAGATATATTTTTAATGTTACTGGAAATATTGTTTTCATAATAAAACATATCAAATTAAGCTTTTAAATTATTTTTTGGCTGTCTGGTGACGGCAATAAGAATACATTTGTCACCACCCCAACTCTTCCCGCGGGTGTCTTAAGAGCCGACTCAGGAATTGAAGTGGCACTGACCATTCTTGATAGTATATTGATGATGGGTAGCAGCGCCATCATAAAGGACACATTACTGCGATCGCCAATCCGCTTGCCGAGCGTGGCGATTATGGCCTTTACTTCCTAATGCGTCTATACGCATAGTTAATAGGAGAGACCTACATCCAGAAGTAGACTGAGATAGGCTGATGATGATGATGATGATGATGACGGTATTAAAATTTAATTTTAAAGAGGTTGCGTTTGATTAAATTAATCTACAAGCTATAATATAAGTACTTCACTAAAGAAAGTTTATGTTATTAGAAAGTGGGTAAGACTTACAAAGATTTTCACATACTATAGCCCATTCCGATAACTGATATAGGATGCAATATCAGTGGAGTATAGTCAAAATCATAAAATAATCTGTTAATACCTATTAAAATATTATCGAACCGAGTTACTCACGTAATATATTTCGATCCATTAAAGGAATTCTCGTCCGGAGCGGTATGTCTGTAGGGGTAATCGGTAAATTCGATCCGCTATTGTACATTAGTCAGATTAGTTTGGTACTTTTTAAACGAATTCATAAGTGTTCGATCTCAAAATATTATCAAAAATAAAATGTTATCAAAATTTAGTCACATCTAGAAACTGTTGGTCATTTCCTGTTTACGAAACACTTTATTATGATTCGGATCCATTGAATTTGCGGACAAAAGATATATTTTAGGAACGAAAGCAGATGGACGTTTATTCTAAAATGGTAAAATAATGTATTTCTGGAATAATACAGTAAACCGAGTGTTGAAAGGTATACATACGATGATTGTAACAATCAAAACTGATAATCATATTTGTACATTTATTAAGAATCCGTTGCATTTTTTTTACGAAATGCTCATATTTGTGATACTACATATATTGGAGTAACTAAAAAGAATCCTGCTCACATTTTAGCATATAGTAATGGAAGATATTTTCAATTCTAACGGATTAAGTGGAGCTGTTGTTATTGTATTCGGGCCATTTTTTCTGAAACTCGACATCAAACGTGCCTATTTTGCGTGGTCCGAACGCTAGCCCACTACTTGTTGGGGACTTCACATAAAAATAAAATAAAATAAAAATAAAAATACATTTATTGTCGCACCACAAATAAAAAATACAGAAAAAGACAATAGGTACAAAAAGAAGAGTAATAGAAAATACAAACACATATTACGCGACAATAGGCTCGGACTCAGCATCTGCTGCGAGCTACACATACACCTTTTAATTTCTTCGCAGATGTATGTACGTTTCCTCACAATGTTTTCCTTCACTGTAAAGCACTTTTGAATATGAAATTATATTTCGTACACAATGTTTTTGAAAAATTCATTGGTATGAGCAGGGGGTTCAACCCACGAGCGTAGTTCTTGCGGGCGTAGCAGCCGCGCGTGAATATGTGAAGTATTTTTCTATTTTTCTTTGTTTTTTTTAATAATATACCTTGTTAATGAAACGAAAGAAGTGGACTGTAAATAAATTCGAAAATTAACCGTTACGACGAAAGTATTTTGAATGAGAATACGTTAGGGTGGGTGAGCAAGAATGTTGTTGCTAATTCAAAATTACGGGAAACTAAAGCGAAGTGAATAAGGTTACCTTCTGTTCCGGATGCTGGAGATTGGATCCCAGGCTTTGCTGTTCTGCTGTCGGTTCAGATCGGGCTCCTCCGGCCAGCTAAAGTCACCTAAATCGTTACCTTCAGCATCCAACTTAGCCTAGCGTCCGCCTTACAGACACGGTCTTGAGGGTTCCTTAGCACTTGCTGCTTCCACTATTATAAATATGTTGACTGAGCTACGGTACGTGTCAATGGTGTTTAAATTCTAATACGAAAAAGTTACGAAAGCGAGAACTGTGTTGACTTAACGACGGTTTTAAATCACACTGACGTTTTCGCCAATCCAGTTAGGGAGGGGGGAAACGTCAAACTTTTAAATTCTATATTGGCAGTACTGCCACAATAAACCGAAAGATTGCAAACTTGAACATACCTCAATCTAAGAGCTGTTTTGCGACTCTTGATTCAAGAGGTAATTTTGTATCAATTTTTTTTTATAATCATAATGATATTAAAGCGGTCTGTAACTAATATATTTGTACAGAATGCATATGCATATATATGTATATATATATGTGTGTGTTGGAACGTGACTCGTCTCAGGATTAATTGAGTGGAACACTTTTTTTTATTTTCATACATATTTTTTAAATAAATGTATACCTACAAATTAAAGTACTTATATAGGTATAGTATATTTTATAAAATAAATATGCAAGTAAAATAGTTAAAATATTACATAAAAATCTAATTAGATGGCCTCAAAATGTATATTGAAAAATCTAGATAGAGTATTTTATGAATCAGTGTGCTAGCAAAATAAGGTTTCTTATAATCATGTTTTTGGATACTAAATAATAATAATTATATTTGTCAAAACAAATTTTCAATTTATATGCGTTAATTCATTATTAACGATTTCACTCTCAAATGTTTACCGGACTCTTAATATTTACGACACGCCAGTGAATAATATAATATACAAGCACTACAAGTATTTACTCTACAATAAACAGTATGAAAATATGAGCATAAATTATGGTAAACAGAAATAATACGTCACTGATAAGATTATGTGCCCAGTCTGCCCACGTCAGATGTGTTGGAGAAACATTGGAAACTTCAATCATAAAAGGGGCCACATAAAAATATACTTCCAAATGTTGACCAGTTATGCAAGATCTCCCTTACATAACTATGCCATAAAATGTAATAGTAAAACAGGCTTAAACATGAAATGGAACGGTCAAAGTTACACTGGCCAGTTCTTGAACTATATCGCACTAAATAAAATACCTTTTGCGTGCGATAAAATCCGCAAGAAAGCCTGAGACAGTTTTCCGAACGTTTTACTGCGGCGTAAGATTTTAGACCTTATTTGAAGGCTATAAGATCTGTGAAAAAGTTAAGTACGTGTCACGGGTTAGGGTTGTCTATCACGGGCGGGATAAGCTGGCTTTAGTCATGTTCCGAAAAATGTTTCGTTCGATGTCCACAGCAACAATCCGATAGGTCAGGGGAAATCACGAAATGCTTATTCTAGTAAGTTTAAACCTAAATTGTGTGCACTTCTTGCTTTGCTAAAGCCGAAACCCGCAAAAATAATAAGTATACACTTCTTAGAGTTCTTAGTAGTTCATTCTAGGTACAGGTTGTAGAAACAAACAAAAAGAAAACTTACAAACTGCAACTAATTTCCAATTGATAATTTTGCCAGAAATAACGTTAAGAATCTAAAAAGTACAAATGTCTATCTTGACTAAATTCTACATCTTTTTGTATTTTAACCACCTCATCAGTTGGTGACAACCCTGCGGCAAGATAAAAGAGGCTCTATTGAAATCGGCAAAAAGGCCCAAAAGGTTCACGTCTCGCGAGGGTACTATTTATTTTGATCTCAAGTGACGTTTCTGGAATCAGACGTGAGACGTAAAAATGCCAAGAAAAAGCTGGTGTGGTGTATACGTAAGCGAATTTGTAAGAATGTGAAAATAAATATAAAACTGTTACATTTTTTTATAAACCAATGGTCCAACGATGGTTAAGGTCGAGTTCGAGATAGAGACAAGCAGCACATGACAGGTCATTTAAGGCAGACGTTTTCAGCTTAAGTGATGACTATGGTAAAGGGTTGTTCTATTGGTGTTTCAACCGCTTCATTCCCTTTGTCATATAATTATTCCGGACTAATGAACCACAATAAGAGTGATTTGATAAAACAGTATAGTTTTAGATCACTACATAATAAAAAAAATATCATCCATTTTGTGACAGAATTTGAATATATAAAATAAGGTAGCAACATTGGATGCATGCATTTCAAGTGCTACATTTTAAATAAAAAAAATGGTTACAATGAAATATATCTTGGACCATACCTACCTTATTTAAGATTTATTTAAAAGGATTGCCAAAAGCTTTCCTTTGCCCTTTGATTCTGTTTATTCATCGACCACAGTCTCAAGAGGAGAAATGGATTTACAGTACGGTAATTATGATGATTTTCAGTTAGCCTTATCAAGCTCTAGAGCTCATATTATTACAACTTTGCGAAACCCAAAGTGAACAACAAAGATGTCAATTGCTAACGCTCAGATGCAAACAAAATTCAACTGTCTTTGTCGCGTTGATAACAAAGAGATACATCAAGAGAAAACTATGCTTTGGTAGCGGCACCAGTAATGGACAAGGACCAAGTATAGTCACTCTTAATTTAAAGAAGATGTCAGCTAGGCATTTGTTTTGCATCATGCAATTTACTACAGTAGTAAGTAGGTTCTTAGTTGAATGTCTAACATTAAGTCGATCACTCTACGCTACTGAGCGCTAGCGATTGGCATCTTGGATTCGCATTCAGTAGCCGCACTAAATATGACTGCATGTATCGGGTAAACCTAACGTATCCTTTACTTTCCAACTCATGGTACGGCTACAGGTGCGGTTGTAGGACTATCAATAGATAGATGTTTTGTTTAGTGCTGATCGACAATTTTATTAGCCAGTCGAAAAAATATCTGGGTGGCTAAAATGTCATAATCGCGTAGAACGAATAATTATAAATATATTATGTGTATAAGCGCCGCACTTCGTGGGACGGATGCTGTTTAAAGGCCGCAGTATGTGTTGCCCAACGTGGGCCAATCTAAGGGACACAATTACGCTATGGAGCGAGATCGCGAGATTGCTTTCCTCCTCTTTCGTATAATGGCACTGTGGCGATTTGAATAAATAACCACAGGATTCAAGATGTAGCCTTTTATTGAACGTAGGAAATTTTCAGTATCTACTCATTGACAGGATAAATTTTCTGAAGTAACAAAAGAACACTTCCTTCAAATACATGACTGAGTCTAGCAATAGACAAGAACTTAAATAGGTTGAATGTATTATCATTGCCTAAATTCTAACACCCCTTCTCAATGTAATACATTCAAAACACACAAAATAATAACTAAACAAGAAACCCTTGAAAACTTAAGTATCAATTTTAAACAGAGTTGACAATACCACACTTGGTCAAATGTTTTGTAATTAACTCCTTGCTTAATGACTTTGTCAAAATATCTGCTGGCTGTTCACTGGTACTGACATAATTAATGCAAATTTTGTTTTCTTTAATAAGCTCTTTCACAAAATGGTATCGAATATCTACATGTTTCAACCGCTTAATAGTATCCGTTTTTGCATTTATTATAGCAGACTGGTTGTCACAGAATATCTTGACTGGGCAAATATTTTCACAATTAAAGTCAGTTAACAAGTTTATAAGCCAGGCGGCATCGCTGGCTGCCATGCTCATCGAAACATATTCCGATTCGGTGGAGGAAAGGCTCACAGAAGCCTGCTTCTTAGAACACCACAAAACCAGACAATTTGACAGTTGGAACATATAGCCTGAGGTTGACTTTCTATCTTTGACATCTCCTCCCCAGTCAACATCACAATACCCTTCCAAAGCCAAATCTTTACATTTAAAAACTAGCTTGTAGTTTAAACTGTACTTGACATAATATATCTCAACACTCTCTTTAATGCACTTAACAACTCATTATTTGCACAGTTTTGATACCTACTTAACATGGAAACTGGAAAACATAGATCAGGCCTAGTCCCCATAGCAGCATACATTAAACATCCTATCATTTGCCTACACACTTGCTCAATGTTTTTATCTGTGGGAGCAGTGTTATTTTCAAATATTTTTGTATTAAAATTAGGGTCCATAGGCGTTAGCATGACTTTACAATTCTCCATATTAAATCTTTTTAAAATCTTTTGCAGATAATCTTGCTGGTCAAGCTCAGTAATTCCAGTCTCCAAGTTTTGTTTAATATGAATACCTAAGAAAGTTGATATTGGTCCGAGATCTTTCATTTCAAACTCTTTATTTAAAATTCCCTTGAGCTGAGAAATGTCTTGTTCATTTGTCCCGAAAAACAAAATATCATCTACATACAATAAAATATATGTTTTATCCTTACCATTGCACTTTTTGTATAGACAATAATCACAATTAGACCTAATATAACCTTCTCTAGCCATAACTGAGTTAAATTTAGTATTCCAACATTTCGGTGAACTCTTTAAGCCATACAATGACTTATTTAACTAAACAATATTATTATCCCCGGTATAACCCCCTTCTGGCAACCGAATATACACATCTCTATCTATATCACCGTACAAGAATGCCCCAGTTACGTCCATTTGGAATATTGGCAAATTTAATTTGGTTGCTATTGCTACAAATACTCTAAAAGTTGATAACTTAGCAACAGGAGCATAAATGTCACTCATATCAAAGTCACTATTTTGTTCAAACCCTCGAGCAACAAGCCTTGCTTTATATTGCTTAATGCCATCATCTTTCCCTTTCAACTTCAACACCCATTTGCTACTTATTATTTCTTCACTTACCGGTGCATTACAGAAGTCCCAGGTGTTGTTGTGCTTCAATGTCTGCAGCTCCCTATGTATTGCCTCTTTCCACTTACTTGCAACTTTCCTTTGCATAGCCTCCTTGTAAGTGGTAGGCTCACCATTATCGCTTACAACATTGTGACACTGAAAAAAAGAAGTTTGCTTCCTGACACGCTGGCTTCTCTCATTACAGAAGGTTTCATCTAACTCTGATGAGTCATAATCTGAAGGTTTATATTTACTCTGGGTCTCATATTCTTCTTGAGTAGTCTCGCTTTCACCAAGTGATGTATCCATGTTGGACTCATTTAGGATATTATCGGAATCTTTTTCTTTGACATCTTCACTTACAATCTCTGTTTCTGGCATGTTTTCTTCTTGACAGCTCAAATCCAATGTGACAATTGATTCACCTTCCTCGGTTCCTGTTTGGTTCAAGAAAACCACATCTCTTTTTGTGTCTATGTAGTTTTTCTCCGGAAAGTAAATTCTATATCCTTTGACCGTGTCTCCATAGCCAATCATCAGTCCTTTCTCACCTTTCTGGTTCCATTTTTTTCTTTTTTCTTTAGGAATGTGAACATATACTGGTGTACCAAAAGCCTTCAGCTGATGAATGTCATAAGTCTTATTGGTCCAAATCTCATATGGTGACTTCTCTTCTCTACCCTTTCCTGTTCTATTTATGACATATGCGGCTGTGTTCACTGCTTCAGCCCATAGTTTCTTAGGCAGATTTTTTGCATGTAACATGGTTCTTGCAGCTTCTACTAGAATTCTCATTTCCCGCTCGGCTTTTCCGTTTTGCTGCGCCGTGTAAGTTACGGTTTCCATCACTTCTTTATTAATAAACTCAAGTCCATTGTCTGTTCTTAAAGTTTGAACCTTATTTCCAGTTATATTTTCAGCCTTGTTTAAGAAGTCTTCCAGACAACGCTTTATTTCATGTTTAGCTTTGACAAAATACACTGTCCTGTAGTTAGAGTAATCGTCCTTCAGAACGACGAAGTACTTAGCGCCTCCAACAGATTCTTCTTCCATGGGACCGCAGGTGTCCCCATGTATTATCTCACATGTCCTAGTGGTCACAGTTTCACTTCTTTTAAATGGTAACCGGTGTATTTTGCCTTTTAGGCAGCTCTCGCATTGGGGCACATCGGTTTGTTTTGTTTTGACGTTGTATTTCACCAATGTATTTTTAACACATTCAAAGTTCTGGTGCGCTAGCTTCTCGTGCCACTCATAAAGATCGTTTTTTTTCTACTTTTGTAACGCTCGCCACTTCACGTTTTATTCGAAAATACATGTAATAAGAATTTTCAACTCGATTCGCGACCGCACAAACAACGCCGTTTTTGAAAAATTTGCACGAACTGTCATCCGTCATTATGACATATCCGCGGTCAGTGGCGCGATTCACAGACAACAAATTTGACTTTAAGTCCGGAACGTACAAGACGTTGTCTATTGTCGTGTCAATCCATTCGCTGCCATTATTGACTTGAACTGTCATCTGTCCAAGGCCTTTAACACTAATAGCGGCCCCGTTACCAACTAGCACAGATTTTTGTGTAATGCTCGTAAATGATGAAAATACTGATCTATCCCATGACATGTGCTCACTGGCCCCACTGTCCACCATAAACTTTATCTCTTCATATTGTTCATCAACCGAATCCGACATCTCTGACACTGCAAACGCGTTACTCATCTTCTTATTGTCCTTTGACTTTCGAAATCTACACTGCGCCTTGTAATGTCCGATTTTCCCACAGTAAAAGCACTTGTTATCGTTCACCTTTTTTTCACTGTCTTTATTGCTTCTACATTCAGTTTGGAAATGTCCCATCCTATTACACTTGTAACACTTTACGTTTCTTTTAGCTACAAACGCCTACGAGGACGATGGAGCTTCCTGGTTATCATAATTTTTGTCCTTCACCCGCTCCTCCTCTACTAACAGTCTGGCCACTAAATTATCAAATGTCTGTTTGTCATCAGGTGCAGATTCCCAGGCCGAGACAAAATGTTTGTACTCGTCCGGTAAACTCATCAAAACTTTAGTGATTACGAACTTTTCCGATATTTCTTCTCCCATCTGCTTCAATTGGTTTTGCATTTCTTGAATTTTAGATAAAAATACCGACATATCAGTCCCTTTTTCATATTTAAATTGGAAAAATCTTTGTTGTATGATATGTATATTGGTTTCAGACTTTTGCTCGTATACACTCAAAAGCTTCTTCCACATTTGAGCAGATGTTGTGCAAGATATTATATTATTATGTAGCATTGCATCCTCCGACATCCTCGTGACCAGTAAAGTCGGTGCCTTAGCATCTTTCGCCTCCCAGGCGACCTTTGTTGAGTCTTCCGGTTTTACAGCTGTCCCCTGGACGATATCCAGCCATCCTTGTCCCTTCAGTAGTGCTGTAACTTGGAACTTCCAGATATTCCAATTTTTAGCTCCTTCCAGTTTCATAACATTGTTATTATTGGTAACTTCCATCTTCGAATCCTTCCCTTCCTTGCCTAGCAAGTCTTTTCACTTCTCGACGAAAATTATTTCAACCACCTACTTTTCGCCAATGTTCAAATCGCTTCGGATTAATCGCGTTCCGCACACTTGAGCATTATTTTAATAATCTCGCGCGACTGGGCGCATAACCTGTGGCGATTTGAATAAATAACCACAGGATTCAAGATGTAGCCTTTTATTGAACGTAGGAAATTTTCAGTATCTACTCATTGACAGGAATTTTCTGAAGTAACAAAAGAACACTTCCTTCAAATACATGACTGAGTCTAGCAATAGACAAGAACTTAAATAGGTTGAATGTATTATCATTGCCTAAATTCTAACAGGCACCATTGGGGATGGCCCAAATACTACGACGGTGGAAAGGAGAAACCCTTTAGGGTCTCACCAAACCAATCGACGCGGAGTCGGCTTTCGCCGAGTGTTTTACACCACACTATTCGCATTTAGCCGATCGACCGTCTCCGCGGCTGAACACCTGCGTTAAGCAGTCTCAACCTCCTTACGGCCGCCGAAACGCTCGATCGGCTGCGATTTGCTGCCGCAACAGTTGTAAAGCGGCGGTCGGCTCTCCCGTGCTCCGTCCTGCTGTCGAGACGTCAGACAGCACGCGTACAGCCGCTGAGTCCGACGAACAGATAGATAGGACAGCGGGTGATCGGCAATCGTAAATCTCATTTTTGGAGACTAGTTGTTAGTAACTAGTTTGAAATTGAACAGACGTGTATGATTACGACAGTATTACTTCGTGTTGTCAGATCTATTGCAGATTTTAATGTGGGTAATAATTCAAATGAATAAATACAAAGGCATCAGTAGCTACTTCGGCCGTCATCGGCTCTTTTCGGCCGTCGTCAGCTATGTTCGGCCGTCGAAGACGCTGAACGGCTTCCGCCAGCTCTGACCGGTCTTTATCGTAGGTACTCGGCCGTGATCGGAGCCGTTCAACTCTTTCCGGCACCGTACGGCGGTATTAGGAGATTTAGGAATGCGAACGTGTGCGTTAGGCTGCAAACGCGGTCGTACGAATGCGAACAGCTTTACGGCAAAACGCCGTTCTCCCGTCGAAAGACGTCGTTTCGCGCGGGCCGAGCCGATTTACGATGTCTTCGCTCTTATTGCGTTGACATAAAGCTTTTTCAAATAATTTTATTTATAAATCGTAGGGTCGCTTAAAGGCTCGTTTCGGAGAATTCTTAGGTCAATATCAATTAAGCGACATTTATTTCAGAACGTTCCAAGTTTATTGAAATAACGTTATTACTATTTCATAGATATGACAATTTGACAAAATACGTTCAAAGAACACAAGTCTCTAAAGCGGCCACAGAAAGTGATACGATTTTTTTTCCTAAAAATAAAACTTTAAAACGCTCTCCTGGACAATTACCAAAATGTCGCTTAACAGGTTTCTCCTTTCCACCGTCGACTAATAAGTAGCTATGGAATGATGATTGTTTAAACCCTTTTTATATAATCATCATTCTATAAATGTAAAGACGAAGGATGATGTTAAGTAGGTATACATCCTTCTTTGCTTTGAAATGCGTTAATTCATTTCCCTATTAAAATGTTCCGGAAGGGAAAGGTTTAGGTAAGTACTTTATTTATATTTGTAGGTAATAAAACGAAACTGAAAATTATTTCGAATTTAAGGTTAACGTTTAAACAACCTAAGCAAATAACTTTTTTAATACAACTTGTGTTGTGCTTGCCGTGCTTACGATGTGCCGTATTTACTGGCTAGTCGAATACAGTGTGGCCTACAATAGGGGCGAAAAATTAAAGACTTACGTTTCGCAGGTATTGACATCGTTTAGCAGCATTATTTTGCATTAAACCAGCGTGACTCAGGTGACAGTAACCATGGCAATAACAGACAGAAAAAAGTTGATTCATCCTATATCAAATAAAATGACAATATCTCCGAACCCAAGAATTGCGAAACATCGGGATCTTTACAGAATTATTGTGTATATGATAGTGATTTTGAATATAAATTTAATAATTATTATCATTACTTTTAGATACAGGATATCCACAGCCGAAATAATACTAGTACCCTAAGCTACATTATGTCTTTTGATGGACATCGAACTTTATCTAAGCCTAACGAACCAACAACATTTTCCATCCTATAAAAACCATTACCAACGGAATAAAAGACGATTCGGTTAATGGTACTTTCGCAAAAACTGAATCATTCATGGCCAATTTAGAGAAAAACCCATTTAAAAACGTAGGAAATTAATTGAGAGCACGAATAAATGCTTTTAGGGTAACAGTATATTTTAACTGCGCTTAAATATTTTTTCCCTTAGGCTTACAATATAAAAAAAAATAACCAGAATCAGTTATAATCCCAATCGGTTAAACAGCTGTTGGAACAGGGATGATGTCTAGGTAATAGTCTCATCAAAAAGGTGCCTTTTTTCGAAAACATCATACAATTTTGTACTACTATTAATTTAGTCTAGTGATACGAGTAATAAGTATGTACTTGACACAAAACTATCCGATCGCTCATAACCATACGTCGCACTCTAGCGGGCAGTTTCGTGGCAACGTAAGGTTTACAAAAAAAATCTTAACTTACGAGTATTAAAATGTATTTAGTATTTGTAACAGTTAATTTGAATTCGTTGAAAAGAAGCAAAACGTGTGTTCGCTATAGCCAGCGTAGAAGAGGAAGTGAAGTTTATTCATACACAATTAAACATTTCTCCGAGATAAAAAATAACATACAATTTTTTTCAAAATCCGAATTTGCCAATGCAGTCTTCCTTTAATGTAATAAATAAGACTATGAACAAATTGTCAAAAGTACGCCTGCACCCTAAAGGAAAACAAGTATATCTGAAATTACAAAGTGTCTTAAAATCGAATCCCGGGAATCGACACTAAAAATGATAAATAGTCTAATTTATAACGAAGAGGTTGAGACTACAAATAATGTTAACCAAAACACACTTCATTGACCGTTGACCGCCGGCAATTTAGAAAAAATATTAATAATGTATTCGCATAACATATCTACTTAAGTAAATTAAGTATTTCACATACTAGTCAATTGTATTTTTATTTCAAATTGAATGAATACTAAAAAAATAATAAATTACTATCATACTACCTTAGTTTCTAAGATATTTAGAATTGTACATTATAAATACTAGGTACAAAATACTAAGTACAAATACTTCTGCTTATTTAAAAATGAATTGATGTATTTGTGAACCTTATCTATCATTTTCACAAGCCACCAAAATGCCCGCTGGAGTGCGACGTATGCTCATAACAGTAGCATAATGCTTTTTCTGTTCTGTCACTTGTCTTGTTTCTGTGTGTGTCACTTGTCAGCACAAGTTAAAATATTTTTGCGAGAAGTATAGTCACTTTACTTTTGGCAATAATGCTGAATTGACGCCCTTCTATTCTTACCTTACGTACAAAGTCACATAATTTATTGATGTTGAGCATACACATAATATTCTACCAAGTTTACCCTTTCAAATGTGATCCCAATGCACTAACCTTAGAATCAAATCAAATAGTTGCTTAAGTAAGTCGGCGAAGTTTGAAAGACGGGCGATAGAGGCGCAAACTTGATTATTTGTGTTGCCAACTCTGAGGAAGCGAGGTAAGTTAATCGGACTCCAATCAACGACTGTATCAAAACTTATTAACTTATAAGTTATAGTTATGAACAGTTTTTCCCTGAAGATTTACTTATCCCTATGGATTATGATGATATGGATTTATTAATGTACAACTGTAAAGGGGAACGTTTCTTGACGATCCTCGTATTATTGTATAAGTCTTCGAACTGTCAAATCATATTCGATTCGTAGTTGACTAATATCATGTGTGTTTCCATGGCAACTAATACAATTTTACAGCTTGGAGACTAATATTATTATTATTACTCTGCTATCGTTCGAGAAACTGACCCCAGCTGTAGCTATAATATTTTATCTACAGGAATATCATAATTTCCCTGTTATGTATTCAGAAGCGGTAATGTAATGACCTATATTAAGAGACCGGTGTCTGTGACTGTATCATAATGTTAACATTAAAGTACAGGCAGAGTACAGTGCATCATAATGTTGACATTAAAGTATCGTCGTCATGATATTAATTTTAACATTATGAAGTCAACTTCTTTTTGTTGTTTTTTTTCAATAAATATTTATTGTAGGATATCCTTACTCAAATTGAGTGATTTCAACTGATTTGAATTTTTATATTTAGAGGTAATTACTTAGTGGATATCAATGAAAATATAGGTAAATTGTCATTCTAAACTAATGATATGGATGTAGATAAAGTTATGTATGTGACTGTACATAATTAGGCATTAAACACTCGTGTGATCTTATTATGAAACTCGCCTACGGCTCGTTTCATAAAACCACACTCATGTTTAATGCCTCTTATTATGCGCCAGCCACATAAATAACTAGTACGATATATGGTACAAATTTTATTCTCGTTTCAGGTATATATAGATAAAAACTGTTAATACCTACTGTTGTACGAGTTATTTCAATTAGCCTAATCATAAAGGTGCGACCTATTCGTAACTTTATGCACTCATATGATTCTTCCAGGTGAATTAAATATTAAAAGTGATATTACTATTTGACAACAACAATATTCATGAATTAAAACAAATAAACTGAGGTCGTCACCCTTTCAAATTAAAAAATAATAATTGGTTAGTGAGACTGATACAGAGTTCAGTTTCATACATTATAATATAAAATGAACCATTATGAACACAATTTTCATATCTAAATATTATTTAGATATGAAAATTGTGTTCATAATGGTACGGACGAATAAAATGGATTACCGTAAAGCAAAATCTCTTCAAATTGGAATGGAAATATGATTCAACCGATTGACTGATCCATCTGAAACAACAAAGCAAGCCCGATGCATGAAATATGTCCACGCAAATTCTGTGGGTGCATCTGTTTGGGATGTGAATGGACAGTCCGCTAGAGCGGGAAATGGGACGAGCAAGTTGTTAGCACAGTCTGTCTTCACCGTGGCAAAAAACGGACCCAACTTCTGCTCCGCTATGGAAGAAGGTGGTGCAATTTAGACACTTATGGAGATTTCTAGTTTGTTCTGTTCAAAGAAAATCTTGTAATTTTAAAGTCAGCATTTATAAGATAATAATATATGTAACCATGATAAAAGACGATACATGTAGTACAATCAATGATCGATATTGTATTTATAGCTAATATTACATCCTTATAGTGTCGAATAATAACATTAATTTAACATACATGTTGGTACTTATGTTACATTCATGAAAATGTTAACAAAAAATTCGATAAAATTGTTATGTAAAATTACATTGAACTTTTTACATAATTTTCCTGGTTCGAGTAAAACAATTCGGCACATGAGCTCAGTTGCGTTTGTGATGTCCAACATTTTTCAAAAACGCTTCACTCTATTGTATAGTCGCCTTCAGATGTTTATAGTATATCGGAGCGGACATAGTGTTCAAAAACTATTGAAAATGCACTAACGTTATGAAAATAGAATGCTTAGCCAAGTTGCCTATCGCTAGCGCTTAATCGTCAATCGTAAACGAAAGGCGGCTAATTGTCTTTGTCGCACTATAATAGCAAAGAGTGACAGAGGGAAAACTACGGTACGCTACTAAGCGTAAGCGTTTGGTAACTTGGCTAAGCATCCTGATCTACTTAGTTATTTGTGAGCACACTAGCCTCTCCGAATATATCCGATATAGACTGTATTGTCTATATTTATTTACTCTGGAAAATTCAAAAGGGGTTGAAACGATGTCGACGAAATTTGATATGTGGTGGTTTTCTACGTGCAATCGATCTATCGGGAAAATGGTTCTGCGTAATTAATTGTAAACTATGTTTTGTACCTACTACTGATTTGTACTTGGGTACCATTTGGGTAAGGCCGCGGATTTTGACGAATGTGACACAGACATAACATAAAATAAATACGTTACGTTACCATAAAACGCAACGAAAGTTACTATAAAGCTCAGCTCATACTGGTATGAACTCTGATTAAATAAAGGTCGTAAAAAAAACATATTTTTATCACTAAATAGTTGTTTTAATCAGATATAATAATCAACCCATATAATGTAATTTCTCATACTTAATAATTACTTAAATTAACAGTATTTATAAATGTTTTAATGCCATAATCTTTGGAACTAAATAAACTAAATAAATCACCATAAATGCTTAAATGGAAATTGAACTGTTATTAATTAACACTATTAAACGCGTTAATAAACTATACTGTATTTCATTAGCCCTAGGGGGGTAAAATTACCCACTGGAAACAGCTAATTATTTAAAAAAACGTTAATCAAAATACCTAAATAACAAAATAATTTGATTTGTTTCGCAAACACTTGTTACAGTATGCTGTCATTCAAAATCTAATAAAACTCATTGAAATCAGTAAATTTCTGTGTGCACTTCCCTTTACCACATATTTTCGTTACGTAACATAAAAAATACGTTACGTTTTGTAAAAATGTAACGTATTCGTAACATAAGTGTAACGTATATTTGAAAAAAGGTTGATTATCTTGGTAAATAATTGCAATCTGAACATAATATTACATGCTACTGACGTTTGAAACTAAACCCTTTCGTATGAAAAAACAGCCGTTTAATAATAATCACTACTTACCGTAAAAATCACACTACCACTTTAGACGTTTTTTGCTAAAACTTTCGCCGCGTGCACTGTGACAACCATTTGTTAACGAATTAATGGGAGTGAGTGTGCCTACGGGTGTTGCCCTACTAGAATAAGAGTTCCTAGTGTCGATAAACAAATTTCTACCAACATTGGATTAAATATGACCTTAAAAAAGCGTTACGAAAGTATCGTAACGTAAGTTTGGAATTTGTGACCCAAAAAGTAAAGGGAAAGAAAACAGTAAAATTGTTCACATATCATAAGTCCTTAATGAACGAAGCAATCGTTTATCATTCTAATTTGGTTTAAAATCAAACATTTAATGCTGACAAGTCTAATAATATGAAAAAAAAAGGTTTTAAGTACTCGTAGTCGAAAAAATTACTCGACTTATGTTACGTTTTTGGCAGAAATATTTATTTATTAATTTTAAATAAAGAGCTAAATTAGCTATTTCATTTGATTAATGGGCTGTCCCAGAAGTAAAGAGACAAGATTCGAATGAAAATATTTAATAAAAAAATCTTACAAAACACTACTATTTACATTTAGTTAACTTCAGAATTTCATTTTATTTCCTACTTTATATGAAATTTGCTTGTGCAAAGGCTCTGTAGCCAATTTTTCTAAGGTTGATTGCTACTCGTCTCATTACAGCTTTTCGAGAACTAGCTGTCACACTTTTAGCCAATTTAGTCCATGTATGCTTAAACCTAGTCAATGATTTGGGGTTTTCTGTTCGTTTTTTATATTTTCGTTTATATAAAGGTCAATAAGCTTCAATACTAGCAGCTTGGAGAACATTTGGGGCGTTGTTATGTTTTTGTATAAAATCTATACTTGTAGCCTCTAGATGTTGAGTGACTTCCGTGGCGTAGTGGCATGACGCCACATCCGGCGAGAATATAATTTCTTCCCTCTGGTAATGCTTATCTATGAACGAAATTTATCGCATTATCACACATTCTCTCAAATAAATACGTGCGGTCATAGAGCCTGTGCAAGTATATGGTTAAGATGTATTGCCATTTTGGTCTATGGCTTGTCAAACGAGATATTTATTGAAAAATTTGACCTTTGCTACAAGTTTTTGCGAATAATCTACGGAGTCCCGTCGAGTCACATGTTAGTATTGCTTCCCAGGAATATCCGTTGGGTCCACGGGCACGTATGTCTCATCATCAATTATGAGAACTTTTTTCAGTGTTTTTTCATACGCTCTTCGGCATCCTCTTTTAGCTCGCACTTCCTGGTCCTTAAAGTACTTAGGAGCTGACAGTTTTGCAAATGCTTTAAGCATTAGGTCGAATGTTTTAATACGAGCTATACTTGACTTCGATATTTTCGATTTATCCGCAGCAGCTCTAACAGACATCGAAGGATTCCGTTCATACACTTTTTTTTACTTTATTTATGTTCATAGCTACGGAAATAGTACATTTTTTTCCCGGAATCTTCTTGAAAATGTGTTCATGTGATTCTTCAAAACGCCTTATAATTTGATACAAAGTAGTTCTCCTTACTCCCTCTGAAGAAAAATTAGATATCGTGTCCGTTTTTCCATAACATTCATAATTCTGAACAACTCTTTAGCGAATACCACGTGATCAGCTCTTTTCATTACTAAAATTTCAATAAAACAATCATATTTCCCACTAAATTTTACAGATTTGAGGCAAATGGTGGCCATGACAGTATTTTTTCTTAAAGAAATAAAAATATTTTCAAATATTTCAAAATTTGAAATTTGTCTCTTTACTTCTGGGACACCCTTTACATGTAACTGAGCATAGGGGAATATTTTAAAATTGATCGGAGTTCTCTAGATGTTGTCAGTTTTGTTTTATGAGCAAGACAAATTTTAAGCTCCGAATTCGTCAAAATCCGCGGCCTTACCCATTTGGTGTTTCAATTATCCATCTAATCAGATTCAATAGACGCTTAAGGTAATTCTAACTATAAAAATCAGTTAGTTACACGCTTATGCCTTGTAACAGCAGTTTTCTGTACAAGTCACGGGTTAACTTCACGCTGGCGAACGCAGCGAGTTGTTAAAACTTAATAAAAATTCAAAAGTAATTATCTCCATCTACCTCTCTGACAGTTCGGAGACTCGTAGTACGACCGGTACCGAGTCATTTTAGCACCCCAGTCTTTAAAAGTAGCCTTTGATTTATAAGGACCTCAGAGAGAGTGCGAGCACTATTTGCATTTAAAATTTTGAAATTAATTTAACAACATTTTGACATTAGGTAGGTTGATTGTTTTTTATCCAACATAGTGCAAAAAGACTTCACTTAACGCACATTTACGTGATTAAATCCCAATTGTATTGAAAATATTGGTAAAGCGCTAAAAGTTGTAGAACAAACTTTAAACAAAATAGATCACAGTTACGACATAAAACGAAAAAATGTACCGTGTGTTTCACTCTGCAAAGAGTTATTTACTTTAATAGTTGAAGTTCTGCTTGCACAGACGATGATAGTTTGAGGACTTTAATAAGCAATACTGGCAGTTTTTCCAGAAATGACAGTGTTACAGAACAAACAGCGTTTGTTATGGTACAACCTTGAGCATTAAACGAGTTTTTTTGTTTGCTAAGTGAAATTCTAAACGAGCAAATCTGGAGAAAATAAATCTGCAAAGGTCTGCAAAAAAGTCGAAGATCTTTAAAATGACAGAAGAGACGCACGGCTTCCATTACGCTATGGAAATTTTCGAGTAGGCTTGATATAAGATACCTATTAAAGGAAACCAATGAACTGTACTCGTAAAAAAGTAGTAGATAAATATTAATGGCTACAAATAAGATTTTTAGAAAGCTACAGGTGTATCGTACAATAGAGAAAGACAAATATAGTTTTTAGCGTAAAGTTTCTGTGAAATTTTAATTTGAACCATGACATCAACCACGTGACAACATTTCCAACAAAACTATTCTCGAATTCCTGTTTAGTTACATAATTATTTCCTAATATTTCTGGATTAAAAATAAGACCAGTCGCAGCAGAACCAAAGTAACCTAAATAGCTCTCCGAATCGCTAAACTGAAGTGGCAGTGGGCGGGGCACATTGCGCGTAGAACCGATGACCGTTGGGGCGGGAAGGTTCTCGAGTGGCGGCCACGTACCGGAAGGCGTAGCGTGGGTAGGCCCCCCACAAGGTGGACTGATGACCTGGTGAAGGACGCAGGAGTGGATGCGGGTGGCACAGGACCGGTCATTGTGGCAATCTTTGGGGTAGGCCTATGTTCAGCAGTGGTCGTCTTTCTGCTGATATGATGATGATGATTTCCTAATATGTCTCATAATGAGTATATTTCGCCCAATAAATACTAAGGTAGATACAGCGTTTAATACGGACTATAGTAGTTGTAATAGTCTCATACGGTCCCGGTGAGCTAATATTGCAGGCTAAGTGCGAGAACTCACACAAACCGCAGCGAGATGTGTTTCAGTTACTCTCTATTACGAAACCGCTTTGGTGTAGTTGGGTAGTCTAAACTTAAGTCAGATATAACTATATAAGGTGACCAAAAAACGTATTAAATTATTCAAAACGACGGTTACATTACAAGGGTCCAAGTTTGAGTGAACCTCGCACCAACAATCATAAGCTTTAATGTGAAAAATGCAAACCTGAATAAAATGTTGAAACAGTAAGCAGGTACATTACGATACAAGTCCGAAAAACCTGAAGTTCAAAACGAGATAAAGATTTGTAAAAAAATAAGTAATAAACATAGGTGGACAGTAATTAGAATGCGTACATTTCACTTGATGAAGCATGCAAATATTTCTTATTACTAAAATTATACTCATGTGTTCAAGCATATTCAAACTAAAGATACAATATCATTATTACATATCACATAGCATTTCATTTCTAATTTTAATTTACAATATTAATACAAAATTATTTATTAATATACGGATGTCAAATACATATTCATTAATGGTATAATAACATTTATTCAAGCAAAAATGTTATGCCATGTCAGAATTCCTTGCGTGTAAATGATGGTGATAATTACGAGTGGTTATAAAATTAAAACACGACTGACTTAACCCTTAATTGGACAGAATAGGGGATGGTTGGGATAGTCTAGCCTCTTTGGCACTCAATAGTCAATGTCTCATTAATTCCAATTCGAAATAAAAAATACAAACAGTGGGTCATGGACCATGTCCAGTATTTTTGACCTTGTCGAATTAAGGGTTAAATCGACACGAGTTACGAATTTTCTTTTCGCATGCGTATCAATACGTTTTTACAGACGGTCCTCGGAAATTTCGTCGTGACAAGACATTAACTACTCAATACGTAAAGCCCAACTCCTCCTGCGGGTGTCGTAAGAGTCGACTAAGGGATTGAAGTGTCACTGACCATATTTGATTAAAGATTGATGATAGGCAGCAGCGTCATCATAGTGGACACATTACTGCGATCGCCAATCCGCTTGCACAGCGTGGCGATTATGGGCATTTACCTCCTAATGCGTCTATATGCATAGTTAATAGGAGAGGCCTACGTCCAGCAGTGGACTATCATAGGCTGATGATGATGATGATGACGTAAAGCAATCTATCACACTGATGTATTGAAGCGAACGTAATAGCCTATGTTACGTATCGAGTAAACGCTTACGTAAATGTTACTTGCCAACTTATGGTACGACTACAGTAGGGGAAACTTGCCTAATTCGTACCCCTTAAGAGAAAGTGCTAAATATCAGGATATATAAATAAGAATTAATATGTTTATGATACCAAAAGAATCTTTATTTATTTACTAATCTAAAGTAACAAATTAATTTTTAACTTCAATATATTCAGAAATAAACACAATTAAAAAAAAGTGGAAAAAGTACGATTTAAGACTATGTATTCCAAAATCGTACCTCTGTATACCTATTTCGTACCGGCGTAACTTAGTATGAAAATTAAGATTATATAATTATTTATAGTCTCATTATTATAGCCAATGATATTCAGGGATATTAGTAATATTTATTTAGCCACTAATCTTATTATATTGTTGACTTTCTTGCTTGCTTATTTCAGATTTAAAACTAACATTTTACGTTTTTTTTTTCAATCCAT
The DNA here is from genome assembly GCA_025490895.1 of Thaumatotibia leucotreta. Taxonomy (NCBI): domain Eukaryota; kingdom Metazoa; phylum Arthropoda; class Insecta; order Lepidoptera; family Tortricidae; genus Thaumatotibia; species Thaumatotibia leucotreta. Next base: position 122,691 of record JALPQI010000893.1, on the reverse strand, counting down.
AATAGTAGTAGTAGTAGTAGTAAATCACTTTATTGTACACAGAATATGTTACAAAAACAGTTATACAGAAATTTAGGTACAAAGGCGAACTTATCCTTATAAGGGATCTCTTCCAGCTAACCTTTGAGAGATTGAGTGGTTGGAGTGATTGATTGTGTTTGATAATTGTTTGTCGGACTGCATAATTTCATGGCATCGTCAAAAATAACATTACGAGAATATTTCTCGACTCCAATGTCAGTGGATCCAGACTTCATTGCGTAGCTACACAAATTATTGTCTCTTATTTTGTTTCCTCCCTACAACATGAGCCTGACCAAATTTATTATTTTTTTTAAATTTCCTTTGTTAATATACATAGAGAGTTATTTCTATAACTTTACATGACTAAGTATTGTATTATCCATTGGTTATGTTTATCTTATACAGTAAAATAAACGATTATTCCTAAAACGTACCGGTACGAAATAGAACAAAGTGATGAGTACGATTTAGGCATAAGATAAATAAGATTTAAAAATTGCCGTATAAAAAAAATTGTGGTTAAACTGACGATAATATTTCTCGTAATTAATAGCGTAAATAAGTAAAGAATTAAGCAAAATACTTATAATTTACATAGCTAATTGCGATCACAATTGAAATCCTTAAGAATCGACCTTAACTATTACTCGAAAACAGCGAAATTAATAACTTATTGAATAATTTTCGATGGAGTGCCACTGTGGTGTTGTCTCTCGAATGATGTTACACACCGACCAAGTTGTTTAGTTTTATAAAACTTGCGCCGCTTCAGCAGTTTCAATTCACAAGGTATTGATGGGGTACGATTTAGGCAGGAGTACGATTAAGGCAAGTTTACCCTATAAAGTTGGCGGCACGGCACGGTTCCAGGAATTACTGCTAATGGCTCTTAGTTGCGCTCACTTCATCACAATTGTATACAGGATGATACACGAGACGTGACGAGGAATTACCCTACGAGTATATAGATTCAGTACATTATAAACTATGAGTTTGTTGGTTAGATCAATAATGTTTTTGTGGGTAAAAATTTGTAACGGACATCAACTGTATACAATTTGTATATTCCGTCAAGAATTTGTATTTTGTAGTAGGTATAATGTCATCATATTCATATTGTAATATACAGGGCTACTTTTTCACCAGTACAACAAATCAACATACGTAATAGTAGTCCAAAATACAAAATACTAACTAACTACCATGTAAGTGATTAATTCCATAATGAATATATGAATGCGCACATTGCGCACGTATTATAAAAATTGAAAATACAATTTTAAAAAATTTGTTATTTATAGCTTATAATTATAATAATATATTTTATACGATTAATATATAGGTAAATGTTGTATGCAATATAAATAATGGTAAAACTTAGGCCCGGGCTATAACGAGCTTTGAGGATTTAGTATGGGGAGACGGTATCGCTATAACTTTCCTAACAAAACATTCTGCCAATTTCCGAGGGGGACGAGGTAGCACACATGTAAACGATCTAACTACAAATGCATTTTTTCTTCTCGTTACTACTCACGCACACTTAAACAATACCACAACACTAAGTTAAATTATCACACTAATACAGTAAAATTTCTATGCGGACACAATTTCAAACTATCGACGTAGGTGTAATCGAACCGATTAATATGGCTTTCAAGTGTCTGAAGATTATCGTATCGATATATTTTTCTAAACGTCATAGATTGACGTGCACCTTGGTACTATATATTGTTGTTTTGAGTATTTAAATAAAAGTAAACAGACAATTAGTAACAGTTATTAATTAATCAACCAATTTTAATACAAAACCGCCTGAATGTCTTGCCATTAACCTACTTCAATTGATTGTTTTCGTTTATCGCGATCTTTGACTACGAAGGCTGTAACTGTAAGGAAAGTCTCGGTCTGTCACGTGCATTTCGAAATCCGTAAATCAATTATAATATTTAATAAATAATATTAATTAGCGGTTGTGAAAGAAAACAATGTATGTACATACGAGTGTACATACGAGTATTATTTATTTTGTTGTAGTAAGAAAGTTTTAGTTAGCTGGGGTAAAACTCACTGAGGCTTAATTGTGAATACTCGTAAGGATACAATTTGAATACAAGTGCGTAGGTACAAGGTGCGTAGGTGCGTATACATACAAGTTTTTGCAATAAGGCCGGTGATATTGATATTCCTTAGTGATATTTTAGTAAGTACCTAAATACAATTTATAATATAGGTCCAACTAGCGTTAAGTAGCACTCGTAAAAATGAAGTTATTGAATTCGATAAGACTGTGTTTTTATTTACTTACTGTGAGAACACTAATATACGTAAACACAAGTGTCCGTACCTCGACTATACCTACTCTCGACATTGTGTCATAAAGAGTAACGTTCACATCACTATGTATTTTCGCGCGTAAAACGTATTCCAAATAAGCGCAATAAATATTCAACCTTATTGGCTTACATATAAGCTTAACATTAGACCAAGGCAGAGTATTCTGTCTTACTTGATTCACTAAGTCTGATATTTCCTACAAAATTTAAAGATGGGTAGACCTTATTAACCTTAAATACGAGAATACAATAAATGTCAAACTTTCTCCATCAGTCAAAAATGATAATACGAATTGTGTGCGATATTTTTGGAACCGATTATGCTATCGATTCGCTAGTACTTGATTTTCTTGAACAATTTTATGTAATAAAATGTTGTAATACAAACAAATAAAGGCAAGATATGAAACGGTATCGCATATTTTGTATACATGATGTATTTGAACGAGTTTTGAATCCATACATAGCACATACAGGCATTTTGACGGAGCTTGTTACGGGTACATAACGATTACAAGACTGCGAAGAATCGATTAATGAAATAGTTTTTATGAACAGGTTTGGTCAATGTACAAATTCTTGGCCAAAGTCTTTGGCAGAGGGGAAACGATATGAAGCCGACTCCATTACTAAATCCTCAAAGATAACGAGCCTTATTATTTAATGTGTTGTTTCCTTAAAGGCAAGTTGTAAAATTGTATTGACTGCTAAGCACATACCTAAATTAATTGCTGTATCATGAATACTTGTGCAAATAAATGATTTAAATGCTTGTTGGACTGTTTCTATCACTATGAAGAAAGTTTTTTTTTCAAAAATACTGTAGAAGTTAGAAAGAATATATTTTATGCATCATGCGGTAAAGTACCTTGCTAAAGTATTTATTTTCCTTGAAATGAAATGCTATTTAGCTCAACGTTTAACTACAGTCCCTGAAGATTCAATTACGAGCTAAGTTTAACTTCAACATTGATTATTCTCATAATGCTTGCTCAGGCGAAAGTCAATACCGTACTAGTTTCAACACGCAAATTACACATATTAAACACAGGAAGGCAAGATACGAAAAGTCATAGGCTAGAGTGTACCTGTGTAGAGAGAGCTTGTAAGAGTGTAGCCTGTAAGTTTTTAAGTAAGTAGTAACTATAGAGACGGAGCTGTACTAAGGAATGAGATAGTGATATTCATCTAATAATAATCTAGTAATATCGGGTCATAGATGGATGATACTATACAATACATCGCATACTATGCAAAAAATATTATCAATCATTTAATTTTTGAAGCAGTGTCAAAAATAGTGAGAAGACCATCATATTTGTCGCTGAATTCTAGCCATTTTTTTTGCAACTCGATATCAAAAGTGTAGGCACTTTTTGCGTGGTCCCAACGCTCGCCCAGTACTTGTTGGGGATTTCACATACACCCTTGAATTTCTTCGCAGATGTGCAGGTTTCCGCACGATGTTTTCCTTCACCGTGAAGCACTTGTAAATATCAATTGATTTTTCGTACAAACAGTGTGTGTCTTTCATAACGACATTGCTTTTAAGGGGTGAAAGTACACCTACAAGTCTTAATGAACTGAAATTAGCATATTTAGTTAAAGTATTTGAAAAAAAAAATCATGCAAATTGATTCGGCACGCAATGTATCAGTAATAACTAATAAATTAAACCTAACAATTGACATATGATTTCATTGAAATCTCGCTCTTAGTGACATCCTGACAATTACAATTAATTACCTATTTACATCCTACATGTCGGTGACACTTTTCGATGACAAGTCCGTCAAAAATCATGACCTTTGTTCATAAGAAAAGGACTTAACAGCCCAGGGTGCCTAGCCAAGTTGCCAATCGCTATCGCTCAGTAGAGTATTTTACTTTTCCGTCTTTGTCATTCCTTCATATAAGTGCGACAGAGACGATTAAGCGCTAAGTAATTTTGTGTTAACTAAGAAGGCGAAATCAGATAATCGTTTTGTTTATGTACCGATTGAAAACTTCACATTGATTGAGTTGAAGTGTCAAGATAACATCAACTTTGTTGATCAACAGACTTTCCTAGTAAAAATAAAAATGTTTGAACTAGGTAATGTGATTTCTAAGAAGTGATAATGTATGTGCAGTGATTTTTGATATCAGTCTTGTTCAGTGAACAATACGATTCTAAATGTGCTGGCTAAGACAGTAAGACACAGAAAATATTGTTGATGTAAATTCGTTGTGCTAGTGTAGTCAAAATCTCTCATGTTTTAAATTGTAGTGTTTTCTAGTAATGGATAATTCAGTAAATAAGTTAACGTCGGCAACAGTTCACAGTTACTTTAAATAATGATTTGATCGAATCAAAATGGAACCGAAACTAGCTTTTCCTTTCAGAAACGTCAAATAAATGTTTGCATTACATTGCTGCTCGATTTTTTTTTAAATTAATTACTCTTAAATAATAAAGGCAATCGTTATATTCTTTTAATAAACAACACTTTTATCTATCGTTACTTAAAAGCAATGTCACTATGAAAGACACACACTGTATGTAAGTTTTTTGCAGTACTCATTGGTACGAGCGGGGATTGAACCCACGACCGCTGCAACCACCTTATTTAATGTCGTATTCTGATTAGGAAAATGTAGAAAATAACAATATTATTCGCGTAAAAACCGTTTTTGTATGGGTATGGGTCACCCGAATAGGTCTCCGTAGCTCCCCGTAGAAGAAAAACTTTTTTTGTCTCTGTTTTCCTGATCAGAATACGATAATGAATGAGCTCTTAAGCGAATCTTAAGCGAGAAATTTTTGTTACATCCTGTGTTATGTAAATTTTGTGAATGCACCAATGATCTCATAAAATAATAGGTGTTCTCATTGTGTAAAATAAAACAGTTGGGTAAATAAGCCTGCATTCAACCTCCAGCTTGTATGGACTGGGCAATAATTACGGAAATAAAGTTATCCAATATTCATTTTCACAAAAATATTTAGGGCTGGTGTAATATTTCATAGAATAAAATCATTTTAAACTTTTTCAAATATTTTATGTTTTCACGACACGCATCACAATAATCAAACATTTTTTGTTTGAACACGTAGGTGATGATAATTGTTGTGGTCCGTTATCCGCGAAGAAATAGCTATATTAAATATGAATCAGCCGTAATTCGTAATTCCATCATTCTCCATTTTAAGAATTTGACTTCAATCGCATGATTGCTTTAGTTTAAAATTTGTCTTAGTTCTTTAACATCACTGTAAAAAAACTGAAATACGTTCACAATGTCGGTTCAGGTTAAGCGTCGGCATATTCTTAGATCTCACTTACTGAGTGGCTTTATTCACTGGACTTTGTTTTACTTTTAAAAAAAGTACATTTATCTCAAAGTAGAGGTAACCGAATCCCTCGTAGGGCACTCTGAGGGTGAGTGTCACCAAATAAACTTGATAGGTTGATCAACATTACCCAGCAAATTATTGTGAAACATCGGAACTTTAATCAAAATGAGGGGCAAGGAATGTCGTCCGCATGGAATCCTGTGATTTAGAAATGTAAGCGTGGTGGTGAAACATCAATTTTGAAGCCATTGGATATTCAAGACCAAATGCGGGTAGTTCGCAAAAACCGCGCAGCTAGAAGGTGTTGATAGTTTTTCTCGCCAGTCTGCCTCCGACGATGGGTGTAGCGTCATGCCCGAAATGTCAGGATAACATTAAACGTAAGTTTACGCGATCGAGACCCGTTTGTCTTTAAGATATTATGAAACTTGCCATGCAATCAAAATTAGCGAACGATTTAATGCTCACAACCGGTTTGGTACCACCCACCCTTATTATCTTAGCCTGCTAAACCCTTTATTTTCCTTATTACCTTAACCTGTATTTAAAGGCGATGTTGTAAAATAAACAAAATTTGAATATGAATTAAATGAAGCTTCTAAAAGACAGTATTTTGTTGCTATTCGCATTGCAATTCAGTTCCAAATTATAATATACTCAATACTGCTAAATTGGACGGTATTTTTATTCATCTTTTGCCAAAAAAATGAAATTCGTTTGTCCCTGTAGCACAGTCAGCCTAAAATATGGTTTACCACTTTCCAATTTTATCACCGCGGATCAATATCACTATCACTCGAAAAGTGGTAGAACATATTTTTGGCTCACTATACTGTTAGTTTGATATAAAATGTTAGCCATAGGCCTGAGTAGACGCTCAAGCGGGGCGGGCAGCGGGGCGTGCGGCGTGGCGTCCAAGTTAAACAAATGCAAACGGGTTGTGCTCTGAAGAACTGTTCGACATGATGCCAACGTCCACTTTCCATAATCGCAGCGCTCGCCACCGACTGGGCGCTCATCCTCACACCTTGCAACCTTAATGGTCGCGCACAGTGCGGTTTCAGAGGAACTTCCTCCTGCGGACGGTCCGTCTGTGGAATGAGCTGCCGAGGTTTTCCCGTTGGACTAGAGTATGGAGTTCTTCAAAAGGATTTTTTTTTTTTTTTATACCACGGCGGTGGCAAACAAGCATACGGCCCGCCTGATGGAAAGCAGTCACCGTAGCCTATGGGCGCTTGCAACCCCAGGGGTGTCACATGCGCGTTGCCGACCCAATAAGAACTTGTACACTCCTCTTTTGAAGAACCCCATACTGTAGTCTAACGGGAAAACCTCGGCAGGGAGCTCATTCCACAGACGGACCGTCCGCGGGGGTTCCAATCAATGAAATCAAAATAACGATTATTCATTTTAGGTTATGAACATTAACGCTATCTTCGGTTCTAACCGACTGGCTCGAGAAGAAGATTTATAGTCCCTTTTTGTATGGAGGGTTAGCGTATGGTCCTAGAATATGAAAAAAAAACTGCAGAATTCAATTTCATTTTGACTCAATCTGTTTATAAGATTGTCCAATGTTCATAAATTTTATATACCTAAAATATATTGAACAGTGAACCACCGGGACGTAAAAATACAGGGTGATCTTTTTTCGACCGTTCAAATTCTACGTAGTGAATGTGTAGGTCATACTGACCAACTTTTACATGGCATTACGCCGGCCGAAATGTATGAAACAGCTGATTTTTTTTCGCGATTTCGACTTTGTCCCCATAGTAAAAGTTGGTCAGTATGACCTACACATTCACTACGTAGAATTTGAACGGTCGAAAAAAGGTCACCCTGTATAACCTCAAAATGTATATTAGCGTAGGTACCTACTGAAAATAAAGATTTACTGTACTTCCACTTTCCACTACGACTAACGATATTATGTAATAGTTTCGCAGGATATTGAGCTTAAATTATTCAGTCATTTGCTCCCACTGGCTAAACGCTAGGGCCAATACGAGTACTAGTCTTAACCTCGTAAGGCCCAATGTACATTACAATGTACACTCCGCTTCAATTGAAAAATCTTTCATAAACTGAATAAAGTTGCATTTCATTTGTTTGATTGTAAAAGCAAACAAAATTCACCACTATTCCTTGTAAGGCAAATAAGATTTAAAGAAAACGTGCAAAACTGTAACAAAACTTATAACTGGTCATAAATGAGCAACTTACGGCCATTACACATATTTTAAAGGCCATTTTTACGGCCATTAGTTTTTTTTTACCACACTTTGAAGTACTGGAAGTTTGGAATTCCAGTTGAATTGGACACTAATTTTAAAGTTTCGCGCACCCTGGATTCGATCACTGGGATTCGGTAATGATTTGGTAATGATTATGTAAAAATATTTCATTTTTATTTTCAAGTGGTGAACACTGTTTCTATAAATATTATTTTACAATCATCATCATCATCATCAGCCTATGATAGTCCACTGCTGGACGTAGGCCTCTCCTATTAACTATGCGTATAGACGCATTAGGAGTCTCAGGAGAAATGTCCATAATCGCCACGCTGGGCAAGCGGATTGGCGATCGCAGTAACATTGTGTCCACTTTGATGACGCTGCTGCCCATCATCAATCTTTTATTTATCAAATAATGGTCAGTGACACTTCAATCCCTTAGTTGACTCTTACGACACCCGAATGAGGAGTTGGGGTGGTAACAAATGTATTCTTACTGCCGTCACCACACGGCGGATTATTTTACAATATTAGAACATAATTATATAACGTACACATACATAACATAATTATATAACACAAGTTAAGTAGAAAAAAAACTTACCTACTTATCGTATTTTCTGAATAGTTAAATCAGCACCCGTTGCCAATCTCAAAACGTATTGTATAATTTAAGTACTTATACGAGAAAATAAAAAATATAATCTGGTAAACTTTTGTTTTTTTTTTATATTCCATTGTCAACACTCGGTACGTTGGCTTTGGTTGGTTTCAGCTATGGACTCGGTACGTTGTTTCTGGATGTTTTTAATCATCATCATCATCAGCCTATCGCAATCCACTGCTGGATATGAGCCTTTCCAATTTCATGCCACCGTTTTCGATCTTCGTCCTATACTTAGGTACGCTTGCAGAGACGCGGTCTTCACATTTTTTATAATGCCTCTGCCTAGACTGCCTCTGTGATACCGTGTTTATTTGTTATTTTATTTTATTTGTGCAATAAGTTGTATAGATTTATTTAATTGGTTACGCTCTTTTGTCGCTAATTAATTATCGTAGCATACTGTATATAAATATTGACAGAAATAATATTATAAACATTGAAATAAGGATATCGTTTGCCCTGTAAAACCATACCCGGCAGCGAAACCGGTACACATTGACACGAGAATAATTGGACAAACGTTAACTTCCCTATCGTGCCCGTACTGTTCCATCGCGGCCAAAACGGCGGTGTCCAGCTTTTGAGACGAACATGGATATTTCTCATTTTTCTTGGTCTTATGATGCTTCCTTATTGGATGATTACATCCAATATGGAAGCATGACACAGACATTAGTCTGTTATATAACTTTATTGAACAAAGTGTAGGTAACAAGGACAATGCTATAAAATACTAGAATATTAAAGAGAGAAAGGTTATAAAAGATTTTATCTACATCCATAATATTATCTTATGTTGTCTACAATATGTTTTGCGGTCGTAAGCAAATAGCCTACTTTAAGAAATCTGTATCTGTAGATGTACCTATCATAATTTTTACTTTACGATATCGGCAACCGATATCTTAATCACAATTACATTTCGAACATTTTGTTAAAAAAAAATCACACTTTAATTTCGATTATCGAATTAATCGATTTGTAATTTCATTCACATTAAGAATCATATTCCATACATTCTTCTAAATCTCGAATATTGAGAATCGATTTGAGAATCGATGTCGACTCAAGACCTTACCTTGTCTATGAATGAAAAAAAAAACTAATGTCAGTCATTCGTTTTGTTTCAATTGTTTCAAACATCCAACTTTTTTGGACTGTTGACTTGAAAGTTAAATATTATAGAGTTCTTTGTGAAATATTTACACTGAAAAATGAGTTATGACGACGAAGACAGTGATGTTGAAATGTGTGAATCACCACCAGTGGCCTATTTCACCATAATTACAAGTCTGACAATTGTAAAATATCACTATTACTGACGTCACAGGCCTCCGTAGGCTACGGCTACCGCTTACTATCGGGCGGTCCATGTACTTGTTTGCAACCAACATAAAATTATTTCTAATAACGTTTTTAAATCGTTAATGAACTACTTTTTATTTTCCGAATCCCGTGACAATTGTCGCAAGGTTTAGTACAATTCGCATTAAATCTTGACATGAGGTTCGGCATGTGTCGGAATTTCACTACAATTGTCGAGTTTTTTGTGACAATTGTAATTTTGCTTAGCAAAAAAGTGGTTATTTACTGCTGATTTATTAAAGTTCCTGCGCTAAATTTTATGTTGGTGGCAAACAAACGCACGGCCCTTTCGATGGTAAACGGTAACTGTAGCCTATAGACGCCCCAGATTACAGAAACAGTAAATGTACAATTGTATCACTTGTCAATTTGGTGAAATTGGGGCCTGAAATCCGGGACGCCGCTACAACCGTGACCAATAATTTGCTGCCACAAAAATAAACATATTGTAGAAAACTTATTATATGCATGTAGATAAAGTTACGTATGCAACTGTTCATAATTAGGCATTATGAACCAGTCACATAAAATACTATTGTAATTGCAATGTGTCAGCATCATGAAAAACTTCTAATCAAGACCAGTGTGCGGGTAGTTTGCAAAACCCGCTCAGCTAAAAGGTGTTACACATTTTCTCGCCAGTCTGCCTGCGACCACGGGTAACGTCATGCGCGAAATGTCAGGATAATATTTTTCTCGAGGTCCCGTTTGTCGTTAAAATATGAGATTACAATGTCTAATTTAAAGCGCAAACCATTTCATAAACAACATGTTAGGATTTTAGCGACTCACACCCTGTGATATGTGTAGAAGTGTGGTGTGTGTATGTGTTAATAGGTGATTTTATTTTACCGGGTAACTTTACTGTCTGATTTATTTGTATTCACATACTGTGTACGAGTTTATTTGAATTATCTAAAAGGTGGTTTGCAATAGAGTTTAACTTGTAAATTTGAATGAAAGAAAATTTATTTCCTAAAAATGTGCAACATGGTTCTCCTACTACTATCGGGATCACCTTAATTGGACCTCAGTACATCGGTAGGTAAATGGCTACCACCCAGAGATGAATTACCCGATTCCTATCTCCCGTAGGATACAATCACAGGACTGGCATATAGTTAGTTTACTATAGAGAATGAGATAAACACGGAAATTCGAATCAAATATGTATAAACCTGCAGTACCACTAACTGGTTACGATCGATGTTTTGCCGCTCTTTTGCACTTGTATATTTTAATGCTTTTTATTTCATTTCTTTCCTTATTTACAACGGTAAGAGATAAGCTAATTGAGAAACTATGTTAGGTACCTATATTACGCTTGTAGCAAACATTATTTTATTTTCTACGACAAAAATCATAATTTCACTACTATTGCAAGCACACCAAGAGGAAGGAGAAAATGTCTTAATATAATGAGGAAGACCACTAAAAAGGAAAATAACTTTATTGTAATACTTTCATATACTATTTTTGAAAGTCAATATCTTGGTAACAACGTAGTGTCATTCTGTACTACTCCCTCATTACGGCTTTCTTCTTCGTTGTTTTCCACAAAATAAGTTTCAAGTTCTTGCAGTGTTCTATTACTAGTTTCAGGCAAATATTTGTACAAATATATCCAACATATCAATGTCAACGTAGCATAAACGCTAAAAGTGCCATGCATTCCAATATTTGAAAACAATATTGGAGCAATTTTTAAGGAAATTGAATGTAACATGTAAAATACTACAGAACATACAGATACAACAAATGGTTTGAAACGCATGGGTGTTATTTCTGATGTAAATGACGTGCAAAGTACCATAGGACCCCAGCTAACAGAAAATGAATATACTACGAGTAAAGAAAGTGATAAAATTAAATTTTGGGAAACAATTTTATACTCTACCATGGATAAATATATTGACAAGATGTAAAGAATGAAAATTGTAATTGCCGAAGTTAACAACAGCATAGTTCGCCTTCTGACTTTCATCGCTACATAACTACCAACATACATTCCTAAAACTGTAACTCCATCTATTATTAGCATTCCCCAATACGCTGATGATTCATCTTTAGTGATATCTTGTATAATAACAAGTGCATAAACAGCAATCACAACTTTGCCAGTGAAGTAGTATAAAGAATACAACACGCAGTTGATACTCATCGGCATGTAAAATTGACGCAAAACAACTACTTTTTTTAATTCAATTAAAATGCGTTCCCTTTGAAATGGTTCATGTTTTAAATTTTGTGCTTTTACAATTGAAGCTAGTTCTTCGGTATCTTTACCTGGACCGCGCAGCCAAAAGAATGATTCCTGACATTCTTCAATTTTACCTTTACTGGCTAACCAATATGGCCCATCCGGCCATAAAAAGCACGAAGTAATTGCAAACAGCATTGCGGAAATAGCCATCAAAGGAATATATCTCCAATAAAAAAACGTCCCCATAATATTGGCCACCCAAATACCCCAAAAATAGGCAGCACTCTTCATGACAAGGAACATACTTCTTAATCGTGGTTCTGAATATTCTGTAATGGCCAATATTCCAATACAGAGATTGCCACCGAATGTCATCCCTTGAAATATTCCCGCCAATAACAGATGAATTGCATTTGAGGCAAAATACTGCATTAAATAAGATGTAATCATAGGAATGCAGTTTAATCTAAAGGCGACTTTGTATCCTTTCCACTGATTTACATAGGGCAAAATTAAAACTATGGGTACCGCTCCAAATCCTTGTACAGAATCTGAAATCAGTTAATACAGTTAAAAAGGTATTCTATACTTGGAACTGAACTGCAATAATTAAACAGCAATTCTTCCTCACAATAGTATTGTTTTTTAGTGTTGTAAATTAAATTAATAGATACTGACATAACTTAATATATGTGCTTAATTATAAAGTAATCGGATTTATTATACATACTTTAAGATACCAAAATAATCACTTTTGTAACTTACATATCCAAGACTGCATAGTATCGTTTACGGCTATTTCTCCTTTGGATTCCTTAAGTTGTGGTAACATCACAGTTGCAGTTCCAATGCTGATTCCAGCACAAAACATCACAGATATTACGCCAATTATAACGAAACTCTGATAATTAACAGATTTATATAAAAAATATTGATTTGATAGCAAAAAACATAATTACCTATATTGAGTATAAGTAGTAATATAAAATATATTTTATTGAACAAAACTATAATATGCAAATTATTCATTGTAGTACAGTAAAAAAACTTAATATCTTAGCTTGCTTAAAGCTTCAATGGACTTAACAATGAATACAAAACTTACATACCTGTCGAAAAGTTGGATTTTTCCAAAAATTACACTTTTCTCTCACTGGCATCGTCGTTTGCAAAAAATTCAACTTAAATATAAACTACAGGTTGCTAAACAAAGTAGACTAGATGTTTCGTTACACATGGCCAATGCAAGACATCTCTCTATAAACTGTTATATCCATATGCTTAACCGTATAATGTTAATCACATAATAATATAATTGAGATAATAATATTAATCGTTGCTGCGAAATAATCAGATCTAGAGCCTTCCGTATTTACTTAAGACTTATTGAAATGTCATTTTGTGTTAGCATTTAAACCTTTATCTATTTTACAAGTTGATACATTGTTGTGTATCTTACGTGACGCCAGCGTGTTAATGGTTTTCGTGATAAAGTTAGCCATGAGTATTTGAATTTATGTAAGTTGTAAATGTTTGGCTCTTAGTTTGATGTTGACACAGTTGATATCATTTTTAGAGACTTTTTGAAAAACAAAAAGTAGGTAGCCCGGTACGTATTTAACATGAATTAGAAGAATTGGCAGTAGAAAATATACAAGCTGTATTTTAAATATCCGCAGCAGAACTAAAGTAGCCGAAATAGCTCTCCGAATCGCTAAACTGAAGTGGCAGTGGGCGGGGCACATTGCGCGTAGAACCGATGGCCGTTGGGGCGGGAAGGTTCTTGAGTGGCGGCCACGTACCGAAAGGCGTAGCGTGGGTAGGCCCCCCACAAGGTGGACCGATGACCTGGTGAAGGTCGCAGGAGTCCGCTGGATGCGGGTGGCGCAGGACCGGTCATTGTGGCAATCTTTGGGGGAGGCCTATGTTCAGCAGTGGACGTCTTTCGGCTGATATGATGATGATGATGATGATTTTAAATATAAATATTAGGTGTCACATATTTACTTAAAGAAAAAGTTAATTATATTTTCATCCTGAGTTTTTAAAGAATTGTTTCTCACTAACGTTTCATCGTCTAAATTCATACATACCTACTTAACGTTTGTTGTAACAAAATAAGCAAAACGATAAAATTTGAAAATCGTTCGAGTATTTTTTTATTTAAGGGTCATCCTAGGCCAAGAGTTTTTTTTGTATAACAGATACAACACTTTCATTAAGACAACACTGGAAATCTAATAACCAATATTTTAATTAGATGAATTAAAAATCTCGGATTTTATTTTTTGACATCATTACTGAGTACTGAGTTTCTAATATTTTCTTCGGTTACCGCGAGGATTACACATGAAATAAAACTATGAAAATGGATAAACTTGCGTATATTAACTAATTTTAACTTCATTCCGGATGACATCATATCATCCGCAGACCACGAACCCTGTAAAGTGTTCGAAACGTCGGAATGAAGTTAAAATTAGTTAATATACGCGAGTTTATCCGTTTTCATAGTTTTATTTTACTGAGTTTCTCTTTCAAAAATATAATTATTTTGTATAGATACTTGTTAAGGTTCCTGCTGCATCATAAATAGGATATTTTAGTGTATTGGAAATTCGTAAAAATGATGTAAGACTATCTTAACCCTTAATAGGGCAGGGTTATATATTATCACATCATTTTGAAACTTATTCTGTCAGTGAAACGTGTCATAGCCGATGAAATTTTGGTGTGACTGATGCCCTATTAAGGGATAAAGAACCTTAGCTAATTAAAGGGATACGTTAAAGGTTTGAACGCGATACTGAAAGTTGTAATTTGTTTTATCAGTCCTTGAAATTGGATAGAAAAGTCCATTTTAAGGTGTTAAAATATTCAAAAACTAATGATACCATCGAAAACTCCACAGACATGCCATATCTTTTATATTCATAAAATAACCAAACTTTTAATATTCTTAGCTACAGAACAATGTCACGATTACCCTGTACCTACAACGAACCATTTCGATGCACTACTATAAACTATAAATCGACAATTTTATTAAGGAGCGTTCTTAAAAAAGATGAGCTTTCACAAAATTATGTGGTATCTTCATCCTAGTATCTTGTTAAGTTTCTTTGATATTGAAATAGGTTGTCATAGTAAGTAAACATATAATTTAACAGTTGTTCTATAATATGAAATATGAGAAAAAGTAGTCAACGAGGTTATTAAATTTTATATCGATTTTAGGAGCAGTTGTCAAAATTTCTCAATTTCCATAAATCAAATACTTATCCCGTAATTGTATCGCATATCCTGTTATATCATAGTTAGAAAGTAATTCGTATAATACTTAGCACCACTATTTTCGTCAACACGTTAATGGAAAGTACCTACTTTCAAATACCCCTCGTTAAGCGAAACGCTTATTAGCGCACCGTACCGACCCGCAAAGGTGTGGTGTTTTTGTTTTTTAACCCAGTAAAACTTTACATTAAACTAAGGTCCGACCGAGATCTCGGTCTCGGTCTCGGCATTCTCGGCCAAAAATCGAGCCGAGATATCCCTCTCGGCTCTCGGTCAAAAATGGCTGGGACTCTCGGCCGCAGCCGAGATTCGTAATGAGCTGTTTTGGTGTCATACTGACATGAATTGACTTGAATTTCACATTAAAATGAACGGAAGGAATAATTTACTCGTATTGTTGTTTCCAGTATTGTTACTGGGGAGGAAAATTGAGCATGAACTTGTTAGTGTTACTAGAAACATCAAATATAATGATGTGTATTGAATGTCTATTACCAACATGTCAACCAGACATTTTACTCAGTGTAATGTTGGTCTGCTGGGAATAATGTACTAATTTATCAACCAGCAGGCTTCGCACATGATTGGTGCGACAGTATATTATAGCCGCGAGATAGATCTCTAATCCTTCACTAACTATATTAACAAAAGAGGGACGGATACACTATCTCGCGGCGAGATATTGTCGCGCCAATTATGTGCTAAGAATACTGTTCGTCTGCTGGGAAAGATGTACTACTTACCACCTGGCTGGCAATTAAATTGGAAAAAATACTAACTGGCGACCTCGTTGTGAATATATCAGGTACTAAGGAAAAAGTACACAGTTGTTTTATCCATTTTAGAATCCAATTGAAGAATAAAATTGCGTTGTTTGAGTGGTTTGTTTTCTTTAGTAGAGTCTAACGTGTCGGTCTGTCGGTGCGTTAAAAAGAACAGTTTTTTGGTAATGATCGATTTTCTTAGCTATGATAGTTGCATGTTTTTGATTTGAATAATTAAAATAAAACTATGAAAAGGGGTAAACTCGCGTATATTACTTAAACGTTTTGATATTAATTAATGTACGCGAGTTTGTAGTCACCGATTTGTAGTCGCCGAAATGCGGAATATTCGGCACTTATTTGTCTATAGAAAATACAGGACATACGCGAGTTTGTCTGTTTTCATAGTTTTATTTCATATGTAATCCTCGCGGTAACCGAAGAAAATATTGGATAATTAAGTCAAGAAACTTCTTGCAGAATATGATGTTAAAAGCAATTACACCAATATTTTTGATATGTATTTGAAATATCGGTTTGCATAAGCAACAATTTATTTGAAAAAAATACGCATATAATTATGTATAAAACAAATGGTTGTTACCATTACCACAAACTACAGAGTAAGCGACCCCCATCATGCTATGTATCTATAAAAAATACGTAAAATTCGAAAACCGGATTTTTAGGTAAATAAAAAAAAATTAACTTATTATAGGTATTTGCTAGGGATTTTTTATGTAATTTATACGTTTTTTATCCTTTCTACCAAGTCTCGGTCTCGGTCTCAAATTATGGGTCTCGTCGGCCGGTCGGTCGGCGTCGTAAAGCATGTATTATAGCTGCATTTTGGTAGGTATGTGTTGTTTAGACACCATAGGGTAGTATAAAACCAAATTTCGCAAGCATCACAGTTTTGTTAAATTTTTTTTAATAATTGTACATTTAAGTGATATATCAGGTTGGTACTATTAAATCATATGTAACTAACTTATCATAACCAATTAAAAAACGCGGCATGTGTAGTGAATTGAATTAAATATAATTATGAATTAAAATTGAGAGCTAGCAGTGCGATCGAATTCCTCGATGTCGTTAATAATACTGAAGTATTATTAAGTATTATGCTGAAGCATGTTGCATTTATCTGATCTACATACACCCAGTCGAATGCAAGAAACGAATGCAAATCCAAATTAGTCCCAACTGTATAAACATAAATAATTATGTCAATTACAAATTTGTAAGTGTGCGTTTCCGATTTCAAAAAACCTTGAAATGGAAACAGTAAAATCGGATCTGCAATTTACAAGCCTTTCATTTAATTCAGTTGAGTCCTCAATGCACATTGGATTTTACATTATATTGTGAATTGAAAAACAATGTCCGAAAATGTGCGTAATAGAAATAGGCTACTTGAAAATCATCAACAGAAACAAAAAATAAAAATTTGGAATATTCCATTTTTCCGACAAGTGAGTACAAAGAGTATACCCGTATTTTATGCATGTTTCTAATATTTCTAAATCGGAATACTTGTTTTCATTCGCATAAAGTAACTTAATTGGTTTTGTTTAAAACTAAAGGATATTTTTTTATGATTTTAATTTTGGCTTTTGCATAAAATATCTGCTATTTCGAGTATGAGAAATACTGAAATATTTACTTTCTAGAGAGCTCAAGTAGAAATTTCACTCACATAATTAGGAATGTAGATTTAGTCATGTATATTTTCCTACAATAAGCCTAACTTAGCATTTGGAGCATGATATTGTGGTAAAAAAACAACATAAATAATACTTACCTTACAAATTATAATATAAGATAGGTATCACTGCTAAGTGCCACTAAACATATATCATTTTTACAGGCTTTTGTGCTCTTAGGCCCTCTAGCGTTGATGTTGTGTGCTGGTTTAGTGCTAGGAACTTCCACTGTAATGATACCTGAAATCAAATCCACCAATGGTACTATTCAATTGACACCAGACATAGAATCCTGGCTTTGTAAGTATGAAGAATATCAATTGGTAATAACTCTAAAACTAGGCGATATCTAAGAAAGTTTATATGAGATCATAGTTTCTAAATGTGGGCAGAAATACACTGTTAAAATCGGTCGGGCTTAAACAGCGTACGGTTTAAAAAGTTTAGGAGACTCATTTAGACACATATTTCAAGAAATATTTCACATTTTTCCATGCTTTGTATAGATAAGTTTAAAATATGAATTACACTTTAGGCTAAATTATTCAATAAGTCCAATTTTTTTTCAGATTCAGTGCACGGTATTGCGTCAATACCATCAGTACTAACACTACCTTTTCTAAGTCAAGCCAAAGGATACAAGTTATCTTTTATATTGATGTGTATTCCAATGATAATCTCTTTTATCTTACAATATTTAGCTACCAACGCAATGCATTTATTAATAGCAAGTATTTTACAAGGTTTAACTATGGGAGGTAATATTACATTAGGTGTTATTATTATATCAGAATTTCCTGACCCTAAATATAGAGGAACTTTCTTAATTATCAAAAGCGCATCATTCTTTTGGGGTATCTGGATCGCAAATGCGATTGGTTCATTTTCTACTTGGAAAAATATACCGTTGGTAGGTATATGGCCTGCCATATTTGCGTTGTTATCATGTTTCATTTGACCAGAATCTCCATATTGGTTGGCAAGCAAAAACAAAATAGAGGAATGTATGGAAGCATTCCGATGGATCAGAGGAAAAGATATTGAAACTGAAAGCAAATTGGCATTATTAATGAGTGCAAAACCTCAACAAAGGCCTCAATGTAGCTTATCCACTATATTTCAACGTCAATTTTACATGCCTTTTAGTTTGAATATTGCAATGTTCTTCCTTTATCATGCCTGTGGTAAATATGTTTGTCAAACTTACGTGCTCGTTATACTCAAAGACATTACTAAAAACGAGAAAATCGCTCATACAGGAATGTTGATAATTGACGGAGTCACGGTTTTCGGGATGTATTTAGGGAGCTACATCGCTACCAAGGTGAGACGACGTACAATGTACTTCTCAACCACTGTTAGTACTATTTGCTTTCTCTACCTCATATCTCTGTACTTGTATTTGATACAATTTGGAATTACTGTACAAAACAACGGAGCGATACTGGGACTCCTTATATTATATTCGTTTTCAGTCAGCTGGGGTCCTATGGTATTATGCACTTCAATATTTTCCGAAATAACGCCAATGCGATTTAAAGCTTTCATTACTTCGACTACCGTTTGTTTTATGTTTCTGATGCACACTGGGTTTTTAAAATTTGCTCCATATATGTTTACGAATATGGGTATTCATGGAACATTATCTGCTTATGCTACCTTAACTGTTATTCCTTCATTATTTTTGTATAAATATTTACCAGAAACTAGGAACCAGAAATTAGAAGATATTGAATCGTTTTATGTAAAAGAAAATCATTGCGGTGAGCAAAAATCAGCTTTATGTGAAAAATAAATTATAAAAACTTTCTCACCAAATTTATTTTAATAAGGTCCGTTCTACAAGACGCATGTCGATCAACCGACATACCATGCATACCATTCAGAAATATCGCATCATGTGGGTAGGCAATTTTGACTTTTAAATATTTTTCACATAGATTCTTTATTTATTTACATTTATTTGTTTATAGCTTGGGTTCTACAAAACGAGAAAAAAATAAAACGGTACAATATTATTAAGCTCTTCAATAATTATGTCCATATGATTTGGGAGAAAATGGTACATACAATTTTTTTTTCGCATACGTATTGTTCGACGTTTTTCAACACATTGGCCCTCTGAAGTTTCCACCTGACAGGAAATGAACCACTTCTCGCACAGCGCAAAAAAATCACCATCTGTAAAGAAACATATTTACTTGAACAGGAATAAATAAAGATTTTCCTGAAAAAAAAAAAACAAAAAAGTAGATTGGCAGAAATGTTAGGTACTAATTAAACACTGTTAATTAAGAATCCAAACATGGTAAAACACTTGCTAGTTTTGTTACTTGATTTTATATGTAATTAGCAGAAATTAGCAGAAATAATCTTTGTACAGTCATGATAACATGGTGTAGGTACATTATGACAAGATAGGAAATATTAATCATCATTGACCGAATTTGTAAAAAAATAATTAATAGGGACTAGGGACTTAAGGGGTTAATGCAGATGCTCTAAGGAAAGAAGCACTCTAGTTATTGTTTACTTAATGTAAAGTTTACATGCTAATAAAGCCAAAATTACCGCTTATAATTATTTACGTTGTATTTTTTTTAAATAATTCTTATTAATTTACTTTACTGACGTTTAGGACATCTTTTCCAAGAAACAGAAACTATCATTGTACTTTTTCCATATTGTGTTTTCAAACATTTCTCAGAGATGCCGCTAACAAAACGTTTGTTTACTACTTATCTTTGGTAATATCATGAGTAGATACAGTAGATAGCGAGATAAGTACCGACATAAAATTGGTATTTTAATCTTCAGCTCGAAACTACTCGTAAACAAGACGTAAATTTCATAAATTATCTTTCTACCTTAT
This sequence comes from Thaumatotibia leucotreta, assembly GCA_025490895.1. NCBI lineage: Eukaryota > Metazoa > Arthropoda > Insecta > Lepidoptera > Tortricidae > Thaumatotibia > Thaumatotibia leucotreta. Next base: position 101,883 of record JALPQI010000893.1, on the reverse strand, counting down.
GTTAAAAATGGCGCCATCTATGAAGAGTCACAAAAAGTTTTACCAAGTGTACGTTCTTAAAGCGCGCCATGACGTTATTGCGGTTGTGTAGACATTCAGTGAGTACTCAAATGTTTGTCTAGATGGCGTTTAAATCAAAATTCATGTTACGTGTTACGGTATCGGAGAATATTATGGAGTTATAAGAATTAGTGCTGTTTTATCATCATAATATGTTTAAAATCTTAGTGTTAATCTTAGAGCTCAAGAAATGCATACTTACTTTACTGGCACAGGTAACAGGGGCATGTCGACCGGTCGGGCCATGTTCAGTGTAGGATAATAGGGTTCCATATTTATTCAAAACGGCTGGACCGATCATGTTTGAAATAGTTTTATTCTAAAGTACTATATAAGCCCATAAATCAAGATTATTTTCATATTTTTTGGACCCACCGATCAAAAGTTAAAGGGACACAGCTTTTTTTTTATTCTGGAGCGTTTAAGTATCTCCGAAAATATTGACTTAAAAAAAATTGTTTTGGGACCCCTCCTTTTTTTGAAAGACTTATTTGATGATGCCTCACACTATTGGATAACAGGAAAGTATAAAAACATCCCCGCTTTACTAATAGGAGACGTACCCGATTTTTTTTTTAATTCTATCACTTTGTCGGCATGTCATGTAGCTATACATGTTGCAAATTTCTAAGTACTAACGGCCACTGAGCTACGCTGCGGACTGACTGACTGAAAAACTATAAAGGTTCCTACGTTCCTAGTACCCTACTACGAACAGTATACTAGTTATACAGTAGAATACTGTTCCTAGTATACTACTGAACCCTAAATAGGTGATTGACCCACCTGCATAATACGTAACATACATGATATTATTAAAAAAGGACCACGTAAACATCAATGCATTTGTAACTTACCTATTGTTATATAAAACACTTCGGAAGCCACAACGGACATAAAAGAAAAAACACTGTGGATTAAGATTGAGTAAGAATCTTTCCGCTCCACTTCTTTCACCTCGAGCATACGTATAATACGTTAATTTTAAAACAGGTTTTATTTTATGTCTCTACTTTATCGATGAGAAAGGATAGTCAAGTTAAAGTTGAAAGCCCCTCCGCCATTTTTGACATTTACCTTAAATTTGTGATTCAATATAATTGTAATTTATTTCGTAATAAATAAGTCCATCCAAGTTAATATCTCTAAATACGAATGAAAATTACCTGACTTTGACTTACATTAGACAATTCCGAGCAAGATTTGATTGCCAACCTCGCCCTCAGCCCAGAAGGCCGAGTGTAGGTAAAGTCCATTTCAAATACGAAGGACCGATTCCACTTGACAAAGTCATCAGGCGTCAACAATAGGATAAGTAATAACAAAAGATACCTGGCAATATCCTTTTGTAGCGTGATATTTTTTGCATACATCGGTGTATGATACGTGCCAATTTGTAGTGTAGTGGACTAATTAAATAGCATCGGGCCAATGGTTTCGAGTGGCTTCGGGCCTTCGTATTTGAAATGGACTATAATAACTTATAAAAAACGTGACGATCGCGTTTGCGTTTTCATCGTCAATTTGACGATGAAAACAAAACAAATGACGTAAAGCCAATGAAAACGTAAAGCCAACGAGACGTTTTTTATAAGTTATTACCTACACTCGGCCTTCGGAACATTCATTGTAATGTGAGTCTCACTCATCATACTATTTTACAATCGTGCTTGTTGTCAAATCATTGCTAAAGATAATTTTCTTAATCTATCAATAACAAATTAGTCATTTGTAATGTTAGTTAGGTACTTTTGAATTAAACTTAAATTATAAGGATATTTTGCTCTGGATTTATACAGATACTAAAATATTTACATAATATACCTAGATAATTTTACGTTAACAAGAAATAATTGCAATGAAAGTGATTATATACAGGGTGTTTTTTTTTCGACCGTTCAAATTCTACGTAGTGAATGTGTAGGTCATTCTCACCAACTTTTACTATGGGGACAAAGTCGAAATCGCGAAAAAAAAAATCAGCTGTTTCATACCAATTGGCGGCATTACGCCGGCCGAAATGTATGAAACAGCTGATTTTTTTTTCGCGATTTCGACTTTGTCCCCATAGTAAAAGTTGGTCAGTATGACCTACACATTCACTACGTAGAATTTGAACGGTCGAAAAAAAAACACCCTGTATTAACCGACTAAATAATTTTGTATTTGTGTTACTTTACACTATAATAATATCTCTGATCAACTAGATTTTTTTTGTTGAGCGGGTATAACCCTATGGTGTTCCCGATCCCGTTGTCACCAAGTCGGGGTTTAATTATGGAAACTTGGAGAAATCGTTTGAAATCGGTTCTTAATTTTTATTATTTGGTGATTATTTCCTTATGGATCTTATTACTATAGAAAAAAGTGCTTAATATAGATAAACATTATATCAGTTTTGCATGTAACGTAACATTACTATTTAAATAAAATTTCGTAAGAAAGTATCTTTCCTCATTTCTCGGTTCATGGTCTATTCAGTCTCGACAATAGTAGCCGTCAAGATGTGAACCGTAATGTAAATTACTTGACCGAGGTATTATCAAGGGTTTCGGTCCTGACAACTTTCTTATGAATATTTATTACTTTGTAGCATTCAAGAATTGATGTGGCTTGAATTAAATAAATAAACAATAAATATAATACTCGCATCATGGAGTGTTTCACATTAAAAAAAAATATCCGTCAGATAAACTAAAATGTTTACGCATATAAAAGAAGTGGACAATTAACAATTTTATCTAACAGATAAAATTTTCCATAGTAATAATATCTAGCATAATAGGTATATGAACATTTATTTTTCTTTTCACTTCTCATGCTCTTAAAATGTTATTTTAGTCCTTGCATATCGGGACTAAAACTCTTTATTAATCTCTAGGGACTAAAGTATTTTTCCCCTCACTAGCTCGTAAAGTGCTCGTTTATCCTTTAATACGAACGTGTAAAAACGCATATTATTCACTTGAGTGGCAAAGTAAGGACCTTGGTTTTGGAATAACAAAACGTAAAATGCTCATGGAAATCATTCCATATTAATGATAATTAAATAATTTGTTTGAGAATTTAGTGTAAAATACAAACCTTTATATAATATGATGATTTTAACATATAAATCCTAAAATTCCATAAGTAACATTTGTTTTAGTGAATGATGATAAGATGACTAGATGCAATCACAAAACGCAGAAAATGTCAACGTCAACATTGTCAAAGAATATTATAGGTTATAATCTTTATTTACCGACTCGAACACGCATAAAAATAGTAAACTAAACAACTTTCAGGGTGTTCTGTTATAATTTTGTAAAGATAATTAATGAGAATGATTTAATAATGCATTGGCGTTGGTGTGCAACTACAGGAATGTGTTAAAATCGTGCTGCGTTTACTTTTTCGTCCTAAGTTTACTGCGACAAAATCTTGCATTAAATACATGATGCATTTGGAAAATTATTATCACTAACCCGATGATGATTGTAATGCGAACAAATAATTACCTTTTTTGAGTTTCCTCGCTATATTTGTGTTACACACGGGTGCAAATGTATTTTACTTCTCGTATGTTAAAACAATCGCTGCGCTCAGGATTCTATTTTAGAACCACTCGCTTCGCTTGTGGTTCAACTATAGAATCCTTTCGCTTGCTCTTGTTTCAATTTCATACTCGCGGGTAAAATACAACTTTGCACCCTTGTATAACAAATAACTATTTTTTTATTGACGTTGGAAACCCGTAAACAGCCACACTCACGGTGTTCAAGAATAAAGGATAGTCGCCATTTTCAGTGGTTGTGTATAGACCACTTTTGTGCATGCCGTGGATACAACCTCTAAACTTTTTTTTATTGACTTTGGAAACCCGTAAACAGCCATTTCTGGTGTTTATGATTTTTGAACGAACGATTATTGACATTGCAATTGCATTGAGGTTATTTCCAATGCATTGGAAATAACCTCAAAATGTCAATCGTGCAAAAATATTAAGGAAAATCGATTTATTTTCTTGGTATACATGTATATTTAATACTTGTTAAATATATGATTAAGATTGAATCCAATTTATTACTTATGTTTTAATCAATTAGCTTCAAAATAGTTTTGCAGTTAGCTCCAATTCGTTGGATAAATATGCATGTATTTAAAGCGTCATATTTCGAAAAAGGAATACAGATAAAACCTAAAACGCGGAACGAATTTGATTGCTTATTTTTTGTGTTTTTGTCCATAAGTAATATTGTTCGAATCGTATATAATTTACGATGTCACGTCATGCGATGAAGAAGTATTAAGAATCCGGTGATGATCTATAAATTTCAAAATATGGGCGATGATACGACTTTTATACAGTAACTGAACACCCAAGGTCGGCGTACTCCAGAATGAAGAAGAATGCAAAAGAGGTGGTGCAAAATCTTTTGCCGCTGAAATCGAGTGTAATATATTCAAAAGCGTATCAAACTTTCATTGATTGGAAAACTGGAAAGCAAATTAGGTACAGTCAACGTCAAAGATATCATTACAGTTTAGGTGCCAAACATATATTTACACGGCTTTATTGCCTTGACATTAAGGTCGTGTAAATTTTTTTATGGCACTTAAACCGTAATGATCATACCTGGGATAACTCGGGGCATTTATACGAAAGTGATGTAGCAAAATATTTTATCGACTAAAAATATATCGATGTTACTGTGAATGACTACATCAAAATGTTATTCGGCATAAATAAATATTAGGTACTTACTCTTCAATTAAAATAAAAAATAACTTTAAACGGGTAGTTACGCGTTAATTTTAAAATAGTTTTCAAAATATACAATTAATGTTAAAATATCATAATTTAAATTGTCATTTTGATTAAAATGACATCTGCATACTAGTCTTTAATATCTGAAGAGGCCTGCTATCAGATAATTATGACATCGAACCTCTGTACTGTAATCGAGAATGTTCAATAAGCACATTTTTTATTAAAATTATATCGACATCTTTTTAATCGATATCAAATCCCTATAACTTGCCCCCAGTTATCCCAGGTATGGTAATGATATCTTTGACGTCGACTGTACCAACATCATTTATGGAAGGCGTATTTCTGACATATATTATTTTGATGAATAATCTAAGAAATATCAACCGTCATCACCTTGTAGCATACAGCATACCTATATTCCATGCTTAAAACCACACTGCAACTAAACCATATAACTTGAAAAAGTTTGCAAACTTATCGTCAAGTGGCCATGCTCCGAAGAAATCGGAAGTTTTGACATCGCAGAACATATAATTTTTTTGTTTCTTACTTGTTCTTTCTGTTAATAAATACTGAGATTATGTAGAACGTAGTTTTTTTCCTCGCATTCTAAGTGAAAAGTAGAGTGTTTAATTCGGGACTAAACAGCCATAATGACACTCGAACTACATCCACCCTCGCTACGCTCGGGTGGATAAATATCTCGTGTCATAATGACCTGTTTTAATCCCTCGTTGAACAATCTACTATTAAATGTATTAACGGTTTAACAATTTACTTGTATCAACTCTTTAAGCCATTCATATTAATTATGAATGGCTCTAAACGAAGTTAGTTCTAAATTCGTAATGAAATGATTTCTGAGATCTAATTGTGTCTGTCCTTAATCAAGAATTGTGTTTGAGATGAGGTTCACCTAGCTTTTGAAATTTAATGTACTCGTATTTTATATGTTTGTCGGGTCATTATTTATGTCTGCATGTATGTATGCGAACAAGAGCTAGGTGAAAATATTAGAGTTCTGTTTTGTTATGTCTTAAAATCGATATTAAAATATGATTGAAGGAAATCGCCCGCGTAATTTATCAATTTATTACATAAATTAGGTAAACTTTTCATGGCCTTCAGTTTCATTAATTTTATATTTTAATATAAAATGTTAAGAAACTGTTACTAGCCATGAAATTTAAGCTTGAAGTAATACCTAAAGTGCATTCATCCTTACTTGTCTTATCATGTAAATAAACTCTTTTTGAAAACATTATCACACTTTTCTCTGCAATTACATAATAATCATCACTTCAAATGTTGTTGCATACTTACAAAAACTCGCATAGTATTAAAATTACTCAAAAAATCAGTGAAAAATATCATTTCATAAAAACATCTGACATTGCAATGTCTAGATTGTCTATGTACTGTAATGTTGGCATGTCAATATATCGATATTAATACAAAGTACAACTTGGGAAAAATGCAATTTAAATAAATTGCAGCGATTTACCAAAATTTAAATATTTAAATAACCATAGTTTTTTTATATTTATATTGTACTAATTAATTATCTTCCTGACAGACGATGCAAATCAATCCTCTATTTACATAAGGCACTGGTCTCACCGCGAGCTACTAAGCTATGAACTATCAGCTATAAACACGAACAAAAGATACGCACTCCCGTGTAAATAAAAGAGACACGGCGACACTCGCCCGGCGGTGATAGCTGGTAGCTGCTGGGCGAGTATCGCCGTGTCTCTTTTATTTACACGGGAGTGCGTATCTTTTGTTCGTGTTTATAGCTGATAGTTCATAGCTTAGTAGCTCGCGGTGAGACCAGTGCCTTAGTAGTGAAATTATCGCTGACATTTCATTATATCGACATTTCTAATTACTAGTGATTGTCTTTGATCATCGTTGACGTTTTGTTTGTTTACATGATAAGACAAGTAAGGATGAATGCACTTTAGGTACAGATAATTAATTTGCGTGTTAATAAAACAAATATTAATGAAATTGGGATCGTTTTTAGGGTTCCGTAGCCAAAATGGCAAAAACGGAACCCTTATAGATTCGTCATGTCCGTCTGTCCGTCTGTCCGTCTGTCACAGCCGATTTACTCGGAAACTATAAATGCTACAGTAACGAAATTTGGTAAGGATATGTGTTATATGAACCGCTACAGGATTATGATACTAAATTGTAAAAAAAAACCATTGGGGTGGGGGCCCTCCATACATGTAACTGAGGGATAGAATTTTTTTTTTGTTGTATATAAGCGTGTGGGGTATTAATAGAAAGGTCTTTGAAAATGATATGAATGTTTATAAATCTCATGTTTATTTAAGCAAATCGTTTTCGAGATATCAGCTCTCAAAGTCTGAAAAATGTGTCCCCCCCCCCTCTATTTTTTAAATTACGCGATATAAAATTCTAAAAAAAATATATGTTATGCACATTAATAAACTCTATCAACGATTTTTTGTTTGATTAAATTATCTTCTATAGTTTTTGAGGTAGGTTGATTTAACTGTATTTTTTTATAATAAATCGATAATGGTACGGAACCCTTCGCGCGCGAGGCCGACTCGCACTTGGCCGGTTTTAAAAATATATTTGGCTTTCGTAATCGAAAGCCAAATATATTTACCGGTACTATAATTAGTACCGGTATTCACCAATGAGAATTGTATCACCATTTATTCACTTACCAGTGGTTGACATCATCAATGTAACTGCTGGTTAGAATGTGGCAAAATGTTCTTTAATTAATTTGAAAGAGCAATTCAGGTCAGTGATAGTTAGCTATAGTATGGTTAGTGTGACTTCAATTTGTATTTAATAGGTAGCTAAGAAAGCTTGAAAAACAAGTTTTTGTGATAAGAAGAGAAAGGATAGGTTACATTTTATTTTCCTATAATAATTTGCCTTCTATTCCTGTTTCTGTAAGCTTGCTCTTATTAATACAGTAATTCACAACAACAACACAATACAATAACTCTTTATTGCATCTCAAAGACAAATCTAAAACAAACAATAAAAGTACATGTTTGAAAGAGGTAAACAAAAGGCGGCCTTATCGCCAACCTACTTTTTACAATAACTGTTTTAATTAGGTAAAGTAGAAAAAATTCGAAATATTTTTCCTTCACTTCTTGATTATCGAAACACAGTAAGTAGTCTTTGACATATCGTGAATCACGTTTACGAATATGAAAATAAAGAAAATGATGCTTAGTACCTAATGTTAACTTTATGACATGGCTGTGACAACTCGCAAATCTAAATGAGAAATACCCGGTCTTAGCTACCTACTCAAGTTCTCAGTTGCTATGAAATAGGTCTAAGTCGTTTCGTCATCTCTTCTTTGGTCTGCCACTGCCTCGGCTACCATGTGGAGTTCAGCCGGCAGATACTTAGGCCAATCGTTTGTCGTGTATTCCGCAGATGACGTTTGCAGTCCAATCTTAATTCAGCTTGCCGGCCATTAGGCTAGGTACTGCGACCATATATAACCAGAGATCGGATTTTTGTGTGACATCTCATACTAAATGTCATCAAAATGACGTAAGTCACTAAGAATGTCGCAAATCCATCCGATCTGTGTATATAACATAGAGTCTGGCAAACGAAAGATGAGAATGAGTTTTTTACGGAACTTTTTATATGGTATCACAAACTGAATTGTCAAACGTGATATTCTGTCATTCATTCGACTTGTCATCCATTGTTCGCTTTCCACAATTACAACGTTTTAAGGTGTTTATGACGAAAAAAACTATAAATAAATAATGTTCATAAGCTGCTGCATACTATAATAAGTAAATATAAAGAAAAACAAGAGGAGAGAAACATCGCTTATAAGGAGAAACAAGAGTGTTTCCACACGATATCGGTGTTTCTAGGTTCGCACGAAATGTCATTTTGATACTTATACCTTTATTCAATAAATTTTCTCGTACTCATTATCTAATATACTATCGACTATAATAAATCTGCGTTTGTACTTACGTTAGGTTAAATTAAAATGGTAATTTATTTTATTTTTTACCAGAAGGACTGGGAGATGTTGAAGGAGTTAGTTAACGCTGTCAAAAATACGGTAGAAAAGTTATGCGAGTTGGAGAAGAAAGAAGTTCGCGAGTATAACTGCCTCAGATTGGAAAACAATGACTGACCATGTCATTCACGTGGAGGATAAGTGCAGAGAAAGAGACAATGTCACAAAAATACATTGGATGAGTTTATTATCAGTGTTGGCAGTGATAATGACACAAATACATAGCTCAAATGAATCATTGTACAATTTTTTAGAGTATGACTTCAATTATTCTGAATAAAAAGGATAAATATTTAGTTTCTCATTTATTAAAAATACACACCAGCAGAATTTGCTTAACATTTGACAAACTCCCCTTGTTAAGCGTTCCGTTAATTCGTCCGGTGTGTATATTATCTTATTTATCTACATATTTTTTCATAGCTGGTAATGTTTATCATGATTACACCCATTCTGCGATGATACAATTTACTAATCACATATAATAGTGTTACATCCAAGTGTGAAATCAGTCTGTTTTTCGGTTCTTTATATCATTAATAGTCTTTATACATATGTATGTAAAAAGTTAAGGCTAACTTGTTAATGTGTCGAATCTATGATATAACTTGAAAGTAACTAAACAGAATGGCTTAAAATTTCATATTATGGGGATCGATTTATAGCATGGGTCATCATTTATTTTAGAGTAGGTACTAATGCATTGTGTCACGCAGACCAAGATTCACGGAACAGCTACGTTGCCTGTAAAAACCGACATGTGGTGGATTTGAATTAAATCATATATATATAATCATATAGATATATATTAATTTGGATTCTACTCATCATCATCATCATCAGCCTATGATAGTCCACTGCTGGACGTAGGCCTCTCCCATTAACTATACGTATAAACGCATTAGGAGGTAAATGCCCATAATCGCCACGCTGGGCAAGCGGATTGGCGATCGGTTATGTGTCCACTATGATGACGCTGCTGCCCATCATCAATATTTATCAAATAGTGGTCAGTGACACTTCAATCCCTTAGTCGACTCTTACGACACCCGCAGGAGGAGTTGGATTCTACTAAATACAGGTAATTTAACAAAATAATTTGAAGTTTTAAATATATTACAAGTATCAAGACTGGTTGTCGGGGTACAACCCAGTGTTACCATAGCTTATATTTTTGAATTTGCCGCCATTTCTCATTCTCATCTTTCATTTGCCAGACTCTAGACGTCTAACGCGAGCTCAAAAATGCCCCCAGAAACAATTGTTCAATTGTGCCAAGATGGGCAAAACATAGCGTTTTTCTTGCCACCGTATTTCGGCGCACAACTTTGACAAATGTTTATAGAATATAACCAATCAAAACTGATGGACCAATCACAACTATTTTTAAATGGCGGTGTAAGTTTTTATAGGTTGACATTAAAATTCATTGCCGTGATGCATTGAAGAGGGGGTGACATTTGTCAACTAAAATTCAGGACCGTTTTATAAAGGCAATTTAGTATGGCGTGCGGCTTCCATGTTTTATTTGTTCGTAGGCTAGGTAGCACTTAGCGGTTGCTGGCCTGTCCGGCTAACCGGAAGCAAATTGTATACAGTGTGTAAATCTAATACGGGCGATCAATTAAACCAGGCATGGGATTCATTAGTGTAATCATGGATTACAAGGTTTTTTTTTAATTACTCTTAATTATGATCCCACAGAATTTTTTTAAGATTATGGGACCAGCAATGTAGGTACGAACATTTGTTTTTGTTGATATGGCAGTTATGTCATCTGCTTTTGAAATTAGCTGTCAACGAGTGCTTAACTCGCGTATGTTGCTCTACATTACGCGCCGAATTATTTTGTATGGAAAATTTTGTTGCTCTAATTTTAAGTAAAAGTTATTTGAATGTCGTAATTGACTGACTGACTGAAATGGAATGACTTATTATGTCGTAAACTAACACCCGTTAAGAGCTTCGCCCGTATTAGACTTACACCCTGTATAATGTTACTCGATCAATATAATCGGCCAGCCGCTAAGTGTGTACCTAACCTTAACCTTATAATTTGACATAATTTATGGAAAAGGATCCAGTCCACGAAAATCTGTCAATTCAATTTAAATCTTATGTCAAAAAGAAAAGTCATTTATTTCAGTGACTTTCAGAGTTTTGATCTTTTTCGCTAAACTACGTCCAATTTAATTTAGTGCATTATGTTTGAAAACTGCTTCACTGTTGAAGCAAACGCTTTATTTATTTGTGCTAAAATAATAAAAAAGTATGTATAATTCAGATATTGAGTGCAAAGTAGGTATTATAAAAGAAAAATAATATAATTAAAAATCACAACAGTGGGCTCATTTGTATGAAGTAATAGTGTTCAATAAACATCAATAATAATACGACCCAGTTATTTTTGTATCCATGAAAATGGAACCATCGTTATAATATATTATGTTAAAAAGGTATACTACGCCGAGATGTACTTTTCCTTTTCGTGTAATTAATTAGACGCTATATCAAGTACCTATTGCACTAAAAAAAATAGTGTAAGATATACTGTACAATTTAATTAAAGATAGAAAATCTTGTAAACAAAGGAATAAATTGTTGAAACCGGACGTTTAAGTTTCAGGAAATTCTTTTTGTAGCTCATCTTGGTAAGTAGATAATTAAATTATGTAGAAGGTGGCTATAATCTTAGGTAAATTATCTTTTCGGAATGGTGATTTAGTGTGCAGTAGCGATAAATAAAATGTCATAATATACAGCATGACTATTAAATTGGACATACCCTAGGTTCACTGTTCAGAAATAATCCGACGTTAATATTTCTTAATAAAAACAAAATAATTCTTTTCTTCGGATACCACGACGGTTACTCATGAAATAAAACTATTTTACCGGATTACATCGCGTACATTAAAAAACTGCATCCCGACTCATCGAACATTTTACAGAGTTCGTGGTCTACGGGCGACTATGCGGTATAATCATAGCGGGTTTTTAAGAATAAGACATGAAAAGCAAAAAGATAAAAAAAACAATAAAAAATTCCAACAATCGACACTCAAAAGAAACGCACTTACTGTATTAATCATGGTAATATTTTGAGAGTGGCTAGAATAATTTGGAATGATTCAGAATCCTATTAGTGGTAATGATCATACAAATAAAACAGGTAATCAAAACGGTAAAAAACGTAGGTTTCAAGGTGTCTTAACTAACCTAGCCAGCTAGCCACCCTTTATTGTCATTTAAACTTAAAAACATTGTGAACAGTTCAGTATTTACATCCGTGTCATATTATTACCCCTATTTGAAGAAAAAGTCATAGTGTATTAATACATTATTTTTGGTTCCGTATCTATTAAAAGGCTGACAAATGTTGTAAAAGATTCTACCAAGCCCATCGTGAATACCTGATCTTTGCAGAGATTCGTCACACTGTATCGTGCATTGTTTAATAACCGCTAATTCGATATTTGAAATAAAAAACAATCAAACAAGGCAGTTCTAGTTTCTTTTTTCGTCATATTTATTTACTTATATTTAATCAAATTTATGTTTTGTTTTTAATTAATGCATGCTAGCTGTAAGATGTTATAAAACTATTATTTGAAAAAACATGTCCCGCTGAATTTATTGCCGGATTCTTCTCAGGAACAGTGGTGTAGGGTTAGAACCGGAGGTAGCTTTTTTTTTCTCTCATTTGCTATTTAGTTTAACGATTCAAACGCGCTCGTTGCTGGGCCTAATTGAATAAAGAATATTTTGACTTTGACTTTAATATTAACGAAAACAATTAAAACAAACCGTAAAAATTGTTATTAAAATTATAGATAAAAAATAAAAATACCTACCATAAGTACCCTAATGTTAACAAAAATGCAAATGGAGTGTTTATAAGCTTACAATATTCATCAATTTGAAAAATGTAACTACGTCAATGCATATCTTGTGTGAATATTTAATAACTACATACAAATTTGCTAGTGAGTAGTGAGATTTGATTAAGGGTCTGTTTAACAAGTCCCAAATAAAATATATCTGTCAGATAAAATGTTAGCTGTTCTGTGGTTTTATAAATTACCTGGAAAAAAGGATAGTGATAATTTTATCTCACGGATATATATTACATTAATATGGAGATTGTAAAACAAACCGTAAAACAGAATTTATAAAATTTAGGTACCTACGATGATACAGAATCCTCACGATAGTAGATCGCAAATGACACGAATATTTATCGCAGCCAATCGATATCCCAAATTGATATTTCAACTAGCTTATTAGATACAAAACAACGAGTCGATAGAACAATTCTAGTTAGTTGTATCCACTCCGTAAGCTTCCGAAAAGCCTTTCTCGCGGTAGACACCGTCACTTCCGTCCTCTATAAAATGTTAGTGCATCACTGCACAGTATCATTGCACGAGAACCGGAGTAAACGACGGACATGAACATTTTTGTGAGTACCTATTGCAGTATAATACATAAGATTTTTTATTAATATTTTTTCAATAATAAGGAAAGGGTTAGGTGGTTTTATCCACCCAATTAAAATTCTGCACTGCAATTGAGCGTCAAAAAAAATCGATAACCTAAATCTTCCAGATCTGGACTTGTGATCTTATTCATATCAGAATCACGTGATTCGATTCTAATAATAAAAAATAATGTCCCGTAAGTTTCCGTACCGTGATTAAATTCATACAGAATATGTGACGTAAAGGAATTTTTTTGAGGACATTTTTTTATTTCTCGATCGAATAAGCAAGTCTGGATCTGGAAGAATCAGCTTTTAGCGTTTAAAAAAAACTATATTTTCAATAAGTACAACTCGTAATCAATAATCAATCTCGATCTTGTTCTTGTTCTCTTCAAAATAGTTTATTCATATATAATGACGATGCGCTTATGAACTGTGTCATAACTAACCGTAATAATATTAACCCTAATGGATATCGATTACAAGTTGGGAGCTTTGAAACATAGCTTGGTGATTTTACTGTAAATAACAACGTTTGTATTTCCTTTATTTAAATTTTTACTAGTAAATAGTATTTCGTAAAGTGTATCGATTACCTACCCCACGATCAGATGATCACCCAACTTTACCAAATGCAAGGAAGTGAAGTGACTGCCAGGAGGCAAATTTTACTTTTTGTGTTGTGAATAATTGAATATATCGGCGCTTTTGTGACGCGTGGAACTGTGGGTATTGGCAACAATCGATCTTAAGTACTATCATATATTCAACCAATTGAGAGAAGTTTAAGTAGATTTAAAACATTAATAGGATATTGTCCTAGTTTAAATTTCCGTTTACATCGAACATAATCACAAAATAAAACAGACTTCAACCGATTTCTCCTAGATCCCATTACCAGACCCCAACGAAATCAACTCAGGGTTATAACTATTCAATTAAAAAAAAAATAGGTTCAAGATTCTCGGAGATATCGAGTACCTTTCTAAAGTCGGTGAATAATATTGGGTATTATTTTGTTTTAAAATAATTACATAAGCTGCATACACATAACGTATTCAATTCCGATAACATGTACTCTCGTTATCTATTAAATACTGAACAATTATTTGTCGCTCTTTTAAACACTAATAGGTAATTTCTACATTACCGATAAATACACGTACAGGTGTAGTGAGAAATTACTTGCCTTCGGAAACGTTCGTAAACACATGCTGTTTCAGGCAGTGTCACCGAGTCTGACTGAAGTAGCATGACAGCTATTACTGTCAGTCTCAGTGAGATAGACTGAAACAGCATGACGTTGACGAACGTTTCCGAAGGCAAGTCATTTCTCACTACATCTGTACACGCCAATCCGCTTGCCCAGCGTGGCGATTATGGGCATTTACCTCCTATTGCGTCTATACGCATAGTTAATAGGAGAGGCCTACGTCCAGCAGTGGACTATCATAGGCTGATGATGATGATGATGATGATGATGATACACGTGTTTTCAAATAAGCATTAGCCACAATTTGATTTAATGTAGCTGAAATAATCTTAAATGAAACAACAATGCATTTACATATTGGATTTAGCTTCTAGTTTTTTGTTTTGTTATATTTGATATTGAAACTAAATGAAAAAGGCCCCAGTTCAAGTTTATGACACTTTTTAAAAATGTATCTGTGTACGGAAATGATACATTTGAATATAAAACCTGCTTTATATTTTTAACAATGAACAATGTTTATTTACAATCTTAAATAATTTATTACGTTTTTGTAGATTCCCATTTTCCTGCAATTCTAAACGCAAAAGAAAAATGTTATTAACATAACCAAATAAAAACTGTAGCTATCAAAATTTAGCTTTTTGACAAAAATAATATACCTATTATATCCATGTATCCAGGACCGCAATATGTTTATAGGGATGTAACTAGTTATACACACATATGACATTTATTCACACGTTTCACGTAACCAATTTTTTGACTGAAATAGGTCACAGTCATAAAAAGAAGAATCAAATACTTCCATAAACTACCGAAGCTTTGGTCGGCGAATAAATGTGTGACTCATTTTATTGCGGGTATCCTTGTCAATGGACAAAGTCTAGTATTTAGACATGTCTATTGGTATTATGTAGTCGGACTAACTCGGTGAAGACGGCATTTGCAGTCTTGCCAAAATATCGGGTGCTAAATAACCAAATTTACACAGTAAATACTCGTATTAATAATTAATTGATAAGTTTTAATTCTTATTAATAATTTAAATGACCATGTTAGCTTGAAAACTCATATTAAATTTGTCTTAATAAATGTAGCATTTTAGTCAAACTCAAAGTCAAATAATTCTTTATTCAAATAGGAATAGCAACAAACTCTTTTGAATCGTCTAAGTATCAAAACTACTTCCGGTTTTAACCCTACACTTCTGACCCGAGAAGAACCGGTAAGAAACCGGTAATCTTTAAGCGGTATCAATATGCCAATGCTATTTAGGATGGTGTAGAGTCACCAAATAAATAAAAACCCTTTTTCAAGATTCCATCCTCACACATCAACTTGATGACCAGACCATTTGGGGTTACACCCGATCGATAAAAAAACATTAAGATCGGTTCACGGTTCACGGCGGCATGGAGTCACATACATATGTATATTAAAAAAAATCTCGAATCGAAAACCTCCTTTTTGAGGTCGGTTAAATCAGTGTGCCAAGTGCTTTATAATTTACTTTTTATTATCTAAATATAAATATTGCGGTTTGTTGCAAAACCTACTGATTTAGTGTTGCACTTGTTATTATAATTTTGTGAGTGTTTTGGCATTACAAACGGTGTTAGTCAAAGACAAATTAATAAAAAAATAAACACCTACCATTAACCTTACCCATACCAAATAAGTGATATCATATTAATTTATGTAAAATTTACATTTCCGAATGTTAATCCTATTTAATTAACGTAATAGATGTAACATGACACGAATCTATTTATATTAACTATACCAGTGACACGCTCCAATTCATTCTCTTTTCTTACTGTCACAATGGAGGTAACTCAAAAATTGATCAAATTACGTGATACCTTATAAAATAGGTGCAACTCATCTAATGTTATTTTACTTACATTCAACGGTAGTAACCTTATCAACAGCGTAATAGAGTTGAAAATCGTGGAGAAAAATTAGGGAGTTCGTTGTGCCGAGCAACTTTTTGCGAGTAACAATAGTCGATGTTCTATTTTATTTGAACGATACGGCTCAATGAGGAAAATACGTCACGATACTGCGACGTTCTTCTGTCAGGTCAAGTTTTTTGTCCATGTAATATTTTAACTTATTGCTTTTTATTTTGTTTGCATTCCGACCCTTGTAAGACAAACGGCCTATTTTAGGACAGTAAGCTTAAGTAATACCGGATAAACGTCTTTAAAAAAATGGTTTCGTAATTTCAAACTGGAATGATGATTATATTCGTATTACAAAAAAAAAAATTCAAATTGGAAGTACCTACAGAATGGATGTGTGAGTATTATGCAATAGACGCGTCAGTAAATTTCCTTTAGCCAAATTTATGGAAGATTCCATTTCACATGTAACAAACAAAATTAATTATAGGTAGATTTTGTGATTTTCACTGTCTATGGTATTTATTTTTAATATTGGAGCTAGCCCATTTTGATATAATTATCAAGTCTACAGTTAAATTGTTTAACAATTCTAAATATTGTGTAAAGGATCGGTAAGCAGTAATTTTACTTGAAATATTCTTTATATCCTTGACTCGATGTTTGTTGCAATATATGTCGTGTCACATGCGAGACGAGTGATGGCAATCTAACATCAAATCAAACTTAGTCTGCTTCAAGTACCGGATAAAGTAAAAGTTGAAATCAATAGATTAGAGGTAAGTTTTTTGTCACTGGATGTGGCCTCCTTTAAAAACGGAAGTCAGTCTAATCATTGCATATTGTATAATTGTAATTTAAATTTGTCGATATCAAAGTTTGATTTTGAATTCTGTAGTGTAATCAATGTGAATAAAACACGTGTATTTTATATTAGAAGGTAACTGGGTTTACTGATATGTGGCCGAAAGCCTTAGATTTAGTGGCATGGATTAGATTTTATGGCATGTTATCACTTTTCAAATGATTATTTCCATAGTTTCATTTGGCAGAATCATCACATGGCAAACCCGTTATGCAGACGTATCTTTCGCATAATATTATTATGTTCCAACCTAATCTTGTTGCCAAATGGAAATACGGCCAAATACAATTTGGCAAATAATAATTTGGTAAATGTTGTTATGCTAAGTGAATCTGCCATGGATCGCGAAGTAAAATTACGCGAAAAATATTTCGGCGAAATAGCAGTCTAACAGGTAACTGAGTTCAATCAATAACATGAATTACGTTAGTAGGTACTTATCTATTACTTAGTAGGTACATTATTTCATTAAAATTCATTACGTTGTTTTATCTACCCTAAATTTGTTAAAGATTTGTATCATTTGAATTTGCTTTAAAACACTTTAGGCAGAGCAAAGACGTGCCACAACCGCAAAAAGCGAAAGTGCATAATTTATTTCAACTGCAAAAACGTTTCAATGCTTGATGAAGACGGCACTAACAAAAAGAGCAATAAAGCAAGATTTAATTTAAGGCAGTGAACAGTACGTACAAGATCAAGGATAAATAAAATATTTCATTTTGGAGGTTCCGCGATTTTTTATAGTAGTAGTAGGTAGTAGTAGTAAGCACTGTATTGTACATAAAATAAAATTGGACACAATCATAAAAATGTTATTACAAGGGGGATCTTATCCCTATGAGAGATCTCTTCCAGCTAACTTTAGAGTAATTGAGTTGGAGAGTAACATAATAGGATACAATAACAGTATGGATTTAATATGTTATGAGACGAGTCACATTCAGAATAAGGTACAGTAAAGGAAGGTACGATAGGATGTGTCACAAAAAAACAATTTTTTTATAATTATCTGACCTCAAATTGTTTTAAGTGGATCCCATCTTAATTTTTTTTGCCACCAATATTGTAACCTACCTACAGTACCTACGGTGAAAAAATGGTTAATACTGTTAGGTATCTTGTCATTCTTGAGATCTGTGACGGTTTCATATCGAATATGAATCTGTTGATATCATTAATATTTTTTTACTATTAATTAGGTATCTAGCAAATTTTCATCTGCTTTGCCCGATATAATCTCATTAGATAATGTATTTAATGTGATTTAATTAACTCATAACTAACGTTGACAAAATTAACCGCAAGATTGTAAACTGACTCTCTGAAGTTTACGGATCTCTGACTTTAAATGGAACGATAATTTCTAAATAACTTTGACGTACAGACCGTAATTTGTTTTGCTCAGTTACTTGTTAGGTCTTAGTGAAAGGATTTGTAAAGAGAGGTTCTTAATTAAGAGATCATACCTAATTAGCCGAAAGTGTTGCAACACTAAAATTACGAAATACCTAGTTGTTTAGTTATTTTTATATAAAAAAAACATTATTTCTTAATAACAGAACTGCAATGTTTTTTTTTGTTCACAGGTACGGATATTAGGCTTGGTAGCAGTATGCGCCGCTGGTGGTTTAGAATCCAGTGTGTCGCACGACCAAGGAGGCAGCAATGGATGGCATCCAAGTCACGCACCAGCGCTTGACTACACAAATCTTGCGGGTAATGGTCATTTCCTAGCAGGACTTAGTCAAGACTATCAAGCTTTGAGCCATGGACACGAAGCCTTAGGTGGACAATCATTCGATCACGCTGCTCATCAGCCAGTACATACATTCGGACACGATGCCGGACACGGTTATGATGCTGGTAGCCATGTACAACCCAAGAGCTTTGACATCGGAGGTCATAATGCCTTCCCGTCTTTCGCGGCCTCTGGGCATGATTTCAACGGCGATTCTTACCTCCAAGCCGCTCACGATTTCGGCAATCATGACCAAGGTGTATACAATTCACACGCCGGAGATTTGGGTGGCCAGGGTGGTAATAGTCATGGTGATTCAAGTGATCACAGTGGAGAGGAAGAGGGCGAGGGTTCTAATGGACATAATGAGGAATCTCAAGGTCACACCGGTGGTGGAGCTGGTGCTGGTGACGATGGAGTCCATGGACATACACAAGCGTTTATACTTCATGACGGCGGCAATGAATACGGACAAGGAGGGCAAGAAGCAACCGTCCACGATTTAGGTGTTCAAGGATTGCAGGGACATGACTTCGGAGGACAGTTCGCTCACGGTGTCGGTGGGGGTTTAGATCAGGCTGAACCATTTACTGTTGGTGAGCATACTGATGAACAGCATCCAGTTGAAGTTCCTTTGTATAAACATGTCACTGTGCCAGTTCAAAAGACTGTTCACGTAAATGTACCAAAGCCAATTTTGGTTGGCATCCCCCAACCGTACCCTGTTAAAGTACCTATCAACAAGCCTGTGGCCGTTCCAGTTGAAACCGAAATTTCTATTCCTATTGAGAAAGTGGTTCCTTACCCTGTTGTGAAGCATGTTCCCTACCCAGTCGAAAAACATGTTCCATTCAAGGTGGAAAAAACCATACATGTCCATGTACCTCAACCTTACCCCGTGAAAGTCCCCATTTATAAAACCATTCACCATCACAAAGACCACTAAGTCTGTTAGCTCTTAAAAGGATGTAATGAAATATGTGAATGGTTGTTGTAAAGAATGTTGTAAGTGTGGAATGCTGCGTGTGTTGTTTTACCAAGCCATGTAAATAATAATGTTGTTAACTAATTTTAAGTCATTTTCAACTTGATTGTTGTAGTTGATTTATTTATTGAATTCTATGTTGATTATACCTTTGTTGTTGTTTTAAGTTTTATTTCTTTCTTTTCCTTGCTTACCTACCCAGCTTTAAAAATCTTTATTGATAATACGGACGCTATCATTATCAATTTAAGCTAACAAAATATAAAGCTTTTATAATTAATGTGAAAGTATAATCTGTCATAGGTCATAGGTCCTAGTCTTATTATGAGGTGTTAGTCAACTGATTTTTCTGTTCTATTAAACGTAAATGACAAATGATTAATTAGCTAATAGTAGTTTGATAAACGTTTACAAATATCGCAGAAATTGTACAGTGTTTGGCAGCAAGGCAGACCCATATATACAATACATCTCAAATGCCTTCAGTTTCAAAACTCTAAGATATAGATATATAATTATAAGATAAAGACAGTGAGTGTAGAGTTAGCAAGTGGGATAGTGTGAGAACAAGGAAATGATACCGCGCAAAAACGACATTTATTACTTGTCTAACTTGTTTCACGCTAAGGAACTCATTCAGCAACTTCTTTTGTACATAAGTTGTGTCAAAACAATATCCCCACAGTGGCAGCGTATTAATAATCTATTTCAATATAATACATTTCTTGGGACTTTCTTGTTGTTTTTGAAGAAATAGTCGCCAATAAAACAGTGAATGAAACCTTATTATATCACAACTATTTCTGTTTTGAAACTATGGTCAGGTTCGGTTCTTTTTTAGAAAAACACAGAACGTGCTTTGTCTTTTTTATTTGAATTTGCTGCAAACTGGAATCAATTTTGTTGTTTTATAAAAACTACCTTGTAATAAAACTTAGCTTCCGTCAAATGAAATCTCTGGAAGAACGACCGATGGCAGACGGCATACTGGCGCCGCCGATGCATAAGGCGACGGTGTATATGCGAGACAGTGCTATAAAGGGTGCGTAGCTATTCAATACGGGCGCATAATTTAATTAACATAGGGCAAGACCCAGGGAACCTATTTACATGGCTTTCCTTATAAAAATTAGAAATGTTGTTTTTTCAATAATTCGGCGCGCAAAGTATTTTACATTCATATTATTTCAACAGGCTTAGCCATGATGCCATTCTGCAATAGTATACGATAAGCAATAAGTTACGGGACTATAATATTCTATGGAAATGGTCACGTGACTTTTCGTTCGAATCTGTCATTCTCATACATTTATTACTTATAGCGTATCGAATAGGGACAATTGCAGAATTGCGCCTTGGCTAGGCCTGCAGCAGGTAACCTAATTGTCATGTCATGTCAGTGATACTTATATCTTATGTCAAAATAAGGTTGCGGATAACGTACTATAATTAACTTGGTCAATTATACGCCCGTATGAAATACACACGCTGTATACATGCATACCGATGGCATGTGTGTACGCCGTTGTGGTGTTCTTGGCGTTTTCCGTAAATCGACACCCATTGCGCCTATTTTTCGGGACGTCAGCCTATTAGGCAGAAGTAATTAAATAAATTTGCGCAATATTGTAGCGTCTATTACCTACGACATAAATGAGCCTGAATAATCTATGTCATACCTACGTAAACATAATCAACCTATCTCAGTTCACTGCTGGACGTAGGTATCTCCTATTGACTACACGTATGGACGAATTAAGAGGTAAATGCCCATAACCGTGACTATAGTAACGTAGTAGTGATAGTGGGTTGGCGATCTTAAATAAATGAATGGTCAATTGGTCAGCGACGCTTAGTCGATTCTTACAACACCCACGGGAAGAGTTGGGGTAGTGACAAATGTATTCTTACTGCATGCAGTCACCACGCAGCCTATGCATGTAGGTACATTATCACTTGCTCACAGTCACACACCGTTGTCTTGCGACGCTGTTGTGTTTTCTGCCTAAATAAGATACAAGCGAGGAGTGTAACGTGTTGTAATTGAGACCCTAAAGAATTTGAACACAAGCATAATTATCTATGTTATCAGTGGGTTCCTAATCCTCACCTGTTGCCCGTAATAAATCTAATAAATTGACATCATAATGAACCACAACACATGGAAGTTAAACAGTAAAATGTTGTTTACCACTGCAGCGCACCGCGCAAATGTGATTCTGTGGTCGGACATTAAAGTCAACTTCGCTAGCGTGCTCATTTCTGCTAATGAATTTTATGCTTCTTCTGTGTTATTAGCTTAATTGTAGGTGTGTGTTTGTGCCATAAATATGTATACCTTTTTCCACCTTAACCACTTTGATATAGGGTAGAATAGAAAACTGCGTACATATTTTTGCTATTGGCTGAACTTGTACAATGTTGCAGCGGTAACCTAAAGCCTAAAGAGTGTGGCTTTCTACCTATTATTAGGAATGGATGCGCGAATTATTATAAAAAAATATATCAGTAATATGAATAATATGATTCAGTAAAAAATATCGGTACTTATACAGATAACTTTTCCGGATAAAACTTAGGTTTGGACGTACATGTTCTGTCAAAAATTTAAAAGTTGCAGTCTCGGTTTCGTGACAAATACATTACTATAGGTACACTATTTCCATTCACTTGTCGTAGTTTCCCAAACTTGCAATTCATAATATTGGAATGATTAATTACGTACTTAATTAAAAACACCTAAAAGCTTAACATTCCTAATTCGAAAATATTGGATTAGGTCACTTTCATTCTAAAGGTGCGAAATGTTGACATTACGTACGTCAAATTTAACCCGGAGGTACCATGTTATTGGTTCGATGACTGAACTTGTTAAGCGACACTAAATACTAGTACCTAAGAGTGCATTCAGACCAAAAGAGTATTCGCTGTTCTATCCTCCGCTCTACGAAATCAACCAATCACGTTTTGTGTAACGATCGAATTTCGTGGAGTGGGAGGTTAGAATAGCGAATGTACGCTTTGTCTGAATGCACCTTAAGAGAATGATTCTAACAATGTACGCAGAATAGTTATTTTATTAGCTACTAAAGTACCAATTATGACGTAACTAAAGACCGAAAAGCTGGCGATTTCCTCGTAAAGAGTATCAGCATTACGGTCATCATCATCATCATCCTATGATAATCCACTGCTGGACGTAAGCCTCTCCTATTAATTATGCGTATAAACGCATTAGGAGGTAAATGCCCATAATTGCCACGCTGGGCAAGCGGATTGGCGATCGCAGTAATGTGTTCACTATGATGACGCTGCTGCCCACCATCAATCTTTTATCAAATTATGGTCATCAGTGACACTTCAATCCCTTAGTCGACTCTTACGACACCCGCAGGAAGAATTGGGGTGGTGACAAATGTATTCTTACTACCGTCACCACACTGCATTGCGATACAGCGAGGAAATGTCGTCAGCATCCTCGGTACACTGTCACAAGGGCCAATCTTAGATATAAGTAGACTAGGTTAGTTAGATTTAATTGATGTATATAAATATATTAAAAAAGTAGGCATCAATAATTGAATAACCAGAACTACATTAACCCGTAAGAGTTTAGATATAACTAAGTAATGATTTTTATCTGGTGGTTTAAACTTCATCAATTTTATCACTAATAGCCCAGCCAAAGTAAAAGTGAGTGTAGTTAATTAAGGAATAGGCTATTTAAGAATGCCGGGAAAAGTTGAAAACTTTGAGAGTTGTTATTAAATTTTACAGCTCTTCAACTCTCAAGGCTTTTGTGTAGACAACAGTGAATTACTTACGTATTTAATTGATTACGTATAGATTAGTACCTAGTTAGTGAATAATCATCATCATCATTATCATCATCAGCCTATGAGAGTCCACTGCTGGACATAGGCCTTATAGAGGCATTAGGAGGCAAATGCCCATAATCGCCACGCTGGGCAAGCGGATTGACGATCGCAGTAATGTGTCCACTATGGTGACGCTGCTGCCCATCATCATTCTTTTATCAAATAATGATCAGTGACACTTCAATCCCTTAGTCGACTTTTACGACACCCGCAGGAGGAGTTGGGGTGGTGACAAATGTATTCTTACTGCCGAATAATGTACTGTGAATAATGTTTTCTGTTTATCCATTTAATTGTGTCATGTAGGGTAACATGGTTAACCCTGGATCACTCCATTTTACAAGGCCTATATCTCGAAAAATATTCGTGCTATATACATAATTTTTGGACTATCGTATACTTCATTTATTTGAAATTCATCTGATTACAGTCTGGAATGTGTATTAGAAGCTATTTAGAAATAGTAGAACTTTAAAAAAAAAGTGGAAATTGATCCACTGTGCAACAGGGGGGGTGAACAATGAATATATCAGTTGTTCACAGTGGGCCAAGGAGAATTACGTGGGCAAGATATGGAAAAAATCAATGAAACAACAACGAGTATTCATTTTTTTATTGCAATAACCAGTCACTCTTAATTATTAACTACCACAACATACTTGGTAGGTTTATTAATCTTATTTGAGATCAAATTCCGGACATTTCCGGTTCAGGACATAATCGACTAGTAACAGCGACTGCATAAGGTGAACCTGAACCCCCTTATTACCTCTTTAGTCTTATCACTCTCTGCATAACATAATACTTTCATGAGATCAAATTTTCTAAAAGCTGAATGATGCTGGATTACATTTGCAAGACTTTCAAAAAAAGCCCTTACAGTTTCATTGATAAATGCAGTAGCTCGCGCCAGACTACATGCCTCTGGTTTCCGTAAAGATAGCTCTGGGTGCCAGCACCCAGAGTCTTTCGCGAAAGCCTCTTAGTCAATCAATGTCGGCCATTTGATTTTGTTCCCAGGAAGGTGGCATAATAATATTATTGTGTACTGCCATTTGGTATGCCATATGTCAGCAGTCTTTGGCGGATAGACCGTAAAACAATACTGCACATTTCTTATAGTAGTCTTCCATTTTTGATGGTTTTTAGAGTCGTTTCCATTAACCGGGCAGTAATGCCGCCTACTTTTCGACAGATCACCCTTTTCCTCGACATTCTGTAATATAAAATTATTGTTATAATTTTACAAAACAAACAATTATACACTGGGACACTGACTCATTGTGTACTTGACCCACTTGACCCAGTGTCTACCCTTACGTCAAAATAAATTAAAAAAATTAAATATAATAGAAAAAATACTCGCATCGGAAAAAAAACGAATCTAGGCAATAGTTAATTAATCAAGTTAATAATGAAAAAATAACAGGGCTTATACTGGCAAGTGTTTGGAAAATATAGTTTAAATTCCGACTTACGTAAATGTTTCCATCACGTGGCACTAACACTTGGACACCTGCGCTGGACGTTGTACTTGCGCGGCTCCATGGGGACTGAGCTAGTAAGAACGTGTCGGTCAAAGGTATCTAGAGTGCGTAGAAAAGTAATAATAACGCTATGCGTTTTGTAGTTGTGTGCGTTACCTACTGTGTACCAGCAACCCAGTGTCAACCATGTTACCCTACTTATTATAAAATCAATACCTACATATAATATAAATAATACCTTTGAGCAGCTATACAATTTGTTTGAAAGAAGATAAGTATTAAAATATATTTAAAAAATTAGATACCTACTTTAGTAGTGCATTTTATGGTGAGTTTGACTTGGGCTTACGACTTTTAAAATCACCAGAGAATGATTCCAAAACTATAAATAATAATAAAAAACAATGTTTTTATAAATATTTTATTTATAATATCGTATGTTTTGAAACAAAGAGACGGCATAGGTAAGATTTCACTCCCCACCCATGTATACACATGGCTGATCCTAGCCGCGTCGCATTCTCACACTTGTATAAATTAGTAGAAGAAATAACAATTAAAATCATTACGATACAAATCAAAACCATAAACCAAAGTAAAAATTGCATGATAAAATTATTACTATCTCATAAATAGTTATTGATTATTCCAAAACTATCCACATGAATTTCCATTTAATTGGAAGAATTCCCGATTCGCATTTTCAGATTTCTGTTACAATTTTCCACTGAGTTCAACTTGGACGGATAGGTAGTAACAGCGTGGCAGAAACGTAATATTCCAAATTTGAATAAAGCCCGCGTTTAGGGTGGTGAAATAGTGCAGAGCTGTAGAACTGTCGATAAAATGACAGTAAACAAAAAAAAATAAAAGAATGAGAGGAAATTAGACGTCCTGTTTCCAATATTTTAACATATTGTTATTTATATATATAAATATATATATACAGGGTGGAAAAAGATTTTGGGTCAGTAAGGGTAGCTATCAGATCCCGTGTAGCTACGTGAAAATGATCTTAGAAGACCTTCCCGCGAATTTCAATTAAAGAAGATTAGCGTTTTCAGATTTTGGAAAAAGTATACAGGATGCGAGGAAATGGTCATTTTTGACAAACTTTTTTTTTGATGCCAATCGATCCTGTTTCTGTTCAGGATCAAAAGCTTGTATGGGACCAAAAAAAAATTTTCGGCTAGAAAAGCCGCAAATCGGGATTTAAAATTCCCATACAAATTGTATGAAAATTAAAATTATTTTTTCACGCCTAATTTTTTTATGCCAGTCGATTCCATTCCTATTTAGTACCAATAGTTTCCTAGGAGTCAACTTACGGCAAGGTAAAAAAAAACAAAAATAAAAAAAAACTGCTTTCATTTCAAAGAAGTGAAAATTAATTACATTATCTGTGACGCTAATTAACGTTGCTAATGATTTCATACAGTATTATTATTATCATTTAGCATAGGATGACTAATTTCCGTGACAGATAAAGTAATTAAGGTTTCACTTTTTTTTTCATAGTAAAAGTATGAAAACGGTTTTCTTGAAATTTTGGATTTTTTGTACATTGCCATAAGTTGACCCGTAGGAAACTATTGGTACTGGGTAGGAATGGAATCGATAGGCATAAAAAAATAAGGGTGAAAAATAATTTTTAATTTTCATACAATTTGTATGAGAATTTATATTCTCGATTTGTGGCTTTTCTAGCCGAAAATTTTTTTTTTGGTCTCATACAAGCTTTTGATCCTGAATAGAAACAGGATCGATTGGCATAAAAAAAAAGTTTCTCAAAAATGACCATTTCCTCGCATCCTGAATACTTTTTCCAAAATCTGAAACGCTAATCTTCTTTAATTGAAAATTTCGGGAAGGTCTTCTAAGACCATTTTCGCGTAGCTACACGGGATCTGGTAGCTGCCCTCACTGACCCAAAATCTTTTTCCACCCTGTATATATATATATATATATATATATATATACATATATATATCATTTTGATATGATGGTGAAATCATTAGCCTATTTCAGTCTACTGCCGGTATGAGGCTCTCTTATTACCCTTTGCTCATGAACGCATTTAGGACATGATGCCCATAATCGCCAGTCTAAACTAGCGGATTGGCGATCACAGTAGAGTCCACTATGATTACGTTGCTGCCCATTACCAGCTTTAAGTGAATGTTTAGTGAATATACCTAATGAAAACGTTACCTATTAGGTAAGTACCTACCAAGGCGTTGTGATTCTGCTCCCACATGGATACAACTGTCTTCTTTTTCTTTTAAATTTCTTATTCTTATGAACTTTTGAGCAGTCAAAAATGTTATAGCGGTGTGGTGACCCAATGTTAAATGTTGCTCTTGATTATTATCAGGCGTCCAAACGTCAAACCTAACATTAATTAGGTATATATGGAGCATTCCATGGGCTGTCCCGTACAAACGCGTGAATATTTCGATAATTTGAGTTTTCTTCCGAGTTTATTTTTATTATTTATATATTTCGACTCCTCTAGTCACGAAAGAGAACTTCTATAGGTAAGCCCACAATTTTGAGAAAAACTTTTTCGTGGAATGCACCAAGGCGAAGTAAATAATAATGCCAATATACTAATAATAACCAATTTGTATGAAAGTCTTTAAAAAATTAGATAAAATATCTTGAGAAATCTTATACAAATCGACCTAGTCCCACGGTAAGCTCAATTAAGGCTTGTCGTGTGGGTACCAGGCGACGATATATGTAATAGATAGATACATATTACATATACCTATAGATAATTAAATACATAGGCAGACATGACCACGAAACAAATATTTGTGATAAATAAATACACAAATAATACCCTCGCCGAGATTCGAACTCGGAACCTTCAGCTTCGTAGGAAGGGTCACTACCAACTAGGCTGCGGAGGCTGACAAAAACATTACGATGAAGTCTTTGGTTGGCGATTTCGGGGTTGATCCCATACGAAAAGTTGCTTAGTTGGACTTATATTAATTATACTGGGTGTATGTGTGTGTGAGGTTATTAGTGACTCAAGAAACACCGGCACCGTGTATAATATTCTTACAATATTTTGATTTGCTAAATATAAATGTACAATTAAATTAAGTCTTATTATGCGTCTTAAGACCTCCAAGTGCGATGATATAACGAAAATGCCATCCGCTCTAACGTATGACCGTAACTTCGGTCCATAAAAACTAACAATATTAACTCGAAAGGAGAGAGACTAAATTGCCTTTCACTGCCGTATATCGCACAGAATGTATTGCACAACAACCTTTTTACTTGTTTTCAAGCAGTTAACCAGAGCACGATTACCTTTAATTGCTATTGTGTAGCAATTTCAATTTAATAATTGGCAATTGAGAGATCTTTGATGATCAATTGTATTCAAAAGCTGCTTTGTTATTTATTGAGAGATATGATTGCTGCTTAAAAGCTGTTTGTTAATAACTTGTACTTAACAAATTACATAATTAGGAGAAAATATTGCTTTTGTAAATAACCATTATTAACGACTATCAGAAACTTATCAATATCGAGCAAACTACTAAAACAGTAATTTATAACTTATGAAGCTTGATCGGGACACTACAATATCATGGAGCCAAGTTACGAACAAATAAATCATGGAACCCGCACGCCATACTAAATTACCTTTCATAAATGGTCCTGAATTTTAGTTGACAAGTGTCACCCGCTCTTCACGGTAATAAATTTCAATATAAACCTATAAAAACTTAAACCGCCATTTAAAAATAGTTGTCATTGATCCATCAAAGTTCTGATAGGCTTCTTTAAAAGCATTATGTTAAAGGCGTTGCGCCGAAATATGCGCGGTGTTAAGAAAAGCGCTATGTCCTGCCAATCTTGGCACAATTGAACAATTGTTTTTGGGGGCATTTTTGAGCTGGCGTTAGACGTCCATATGGTCGCAGGAGTCAAGTAATTCTTTGCACACCAAGCAATTGATAAACTGGACAGACATTCTAGACTGGTAGAGTACCTACACTTAGTCCTAAAAATTAAATTTAATGGTGAAAGGCATTTGAAATTACCTTTCACCGGGCTTCCTTTTTCGAATATGTTGATATCGATGTGTCATCGGACCATCACTACAACACCATCTGTCGACACTATCCAGTGATGTTTCTCTGAATATTTGATTCTTTATTGTGGTGTTAAAGTGTGGCTGCTCAATTTGCTCATTCGCTAAAACTTCATTATGAAAAATAAGCTGATCACTGATCAGCATTAGAAAGAACTGTTTAGGTATAAATGTTTTAATTGTTTTAATACTGTTACTAAGCAAAATGGAATGAATAGTGCCTACAGTTGATAAAAATGTACCTATTTAAACTGTTGATACTTGAAGACGACAGTAATGAATATTATAACCTAATTTCATACTAAGCTCGCTTAATACTATGTAGGTACTTAGTACAAATGTTACATGCCTGACTTCCCTTACCCTGATCACGCTTACAGACCAAGTAAATACCTAAACCCTTATTCCTAAACGTCTCCTAACTTAGCCGTCAAGTATTTATTTATTTTATTATTTATTTATTTATTAAGAATACTACATACTCGTAGTTCTGAAATTAACAAAAGTCCTGTAAAACTGTTGAGACAGTTTGTCTACAGGAAGACTTAAAAAATACATGAACAATCTTACACTATTAACATTCTTACACTAATAATATACTCATGACATTATATTGTTTGTCCCTTTCGGTCTTATAAGCATACTGATAAGACCGAATGGGACAAACAATATGTAACGGCTTCCTAAGTTAGGAGACATTTATGGATAAGGGGTTAGTCACTATGAACTTTCGATCATAACAGTTTCAATCCAGACTCGAGATTATGAACAGTGCTCGTAATGTAGGAAACTGATCCGATTAAACCCGAGGCTATCAGAAACTCCGTCCTCGATGCTGGCCTTAATAAGTGCAGATGCACTTAGATTCCTTTTGCGACCGTGTCGCTAACCTACTTCGGAACAATTAGATAACGGTACCGTAAAACCCCCACTTTGCCTGTTCTAGCTATATTCGCCTAATATAAGAAATTCAAATTTTCACTTGTTTTAGGGACGCACGGAAAGCAATAATGAAATACATGTATTAATTGTTATTAGTGTTATTACATTTAAGTAGGATAACCTAAAATATGGCGATAACTTAAATTTTTCAGTCAAGGTTAAAGCGCAAGCGGGGCTTTTACTGTATGGGTGACATGCATATAAATTTATTGGACATGAAAACGTTCTGGTGTATTAAGAAAATTAAATTAAAATAAATTTATGACATATTTATGAAGCTCATAGTGTAGTGAACTATTTCTGGAATAGGTATTATAATAAAATGAATTGTAGTCTAATTGCATTAGATAGAATAGAGTCTCGAAGACGCTTGTATAGAAATATCCTCATGAATAAACTTGTACATACTTATTATAAACTTAAATTGAACGTATATTTCGTCAGCTACAAACGAATTTCACATCACATCATCAGCCTATCTTAAGCTCTGAAATGGAATTCGAGATCAAAAATGTAAACAATCTATGACAGTGACATGACATTACAAAGTCAATGTTAAAGTGACATTCCAGGGGTATAAAACGTTATATCCAATGTAGTTTTTAACACCTTTGTAAATTAACGTCGCATTTTGAGATTGATTTTTTATTTCATTTATTTATATCTACACTTACAACTATCCAAATAGGTACTAAACCTAAGACAATGTTTTATGTGTAGATGTACATACGCGAAAGTCAAAGTATGTTCGATACACAAAGTTTCACAATCGTTAACATATTTTTGGATATGACAATAAAAAAACATACGTCTGAGTGTCCACGGTTCCTGATTACAAAAATAAAACCTAGAAAATTTGCTAGAATGATGTAAATAATCAATATAATCAATGTTTGAAAACGAATGTCGTGTCACTTTAATCTTTAGGATAGTCGGGGAACGAATTCCAGTCTTCATCTATAGTTACGATCGAATCCATTTCGATTAAAATATGAAAATTATTAATTTGTAGGTAAAAATACTAAAATCTGTATTTATGTACTTTGTAATGCTAAATTTTAGGAGTTTTTATGAATTCATAAAACAGTCATTTGGAACACCTTCTTGTTTTGATTTTTGAATATGCATAGTTATAAATGCGATCCCTCTTAAATGGTTCTCAGTGTAGTGACCGTATTGAATTACGAATAAACTAGTTATTGTTATAACTGCGAACCAAATGTTTAAGATTTCTTATAATTGCCAGTAGTATAAATTAAACACCTTACATTTTATTAAAAGTAGCGAAATATAGCATTAAAAAAATTACATACTCGTATGTCGCTTAATGTTTTATACTAAACATTTGTAAAATATTTGTGAATTCTACATAACGTCAGTGACTGTAAATACGCATTTTTATAAGTATTTTAATGATTTTAGATTAACCACTTCCCGTGATATTTTTTTTGTGGTGGTATCCCATTTGTTTACATTTTTGATCTCCAATTCGATTTCACATCTTAGTCCACTGCTGGACGTAGGCTTCTCCCATAAATTATGCGTATATACACAGTAGGAGGTAAAAGTCCATAATCGCCGCGCTGGGCAAGCGGATTGGCGATCACAGTGATGTGTCCATTATGATGAAGTAAGCTTTTGATTTTTCAGTAACAGACATTCGTTTACAGCTTAGTTCATTGCTAGAGTTTCGTGGTAATTAGACTGGAATATAAAATACATTTTGAGTACCTGCTAGTATTTTGTGTGGTAAAAACTAGAATTGTAAATGCATTTTTAATAGTCGGTACGTAACTGGATTTTTCTAAGTCATAATCATAATAATATAGTTTTACGCAAAGACTTGGAGACAACTTAATTTAAATGCTGTATTTCTGTTGCCGCTACAACAGAAACAAATGTTAAAAGGTAGAATTAAATATTTATATATATTTAAGGTGGCTCCCATACTACAAATAGTATTTTTTATGATAAATTGTAATGGTACGCACAGAGAACCACCTGTGGAGGTGGTCTGTGATGGTACGGAACCATTCGTGCGCGAGTCCGATTCGCACTTGGTCGGTTTTTATTTTATTTTAATTGACAAGTTCATCTTTATTAGTATGGTACACATGTGCACATTCTTTAGCTCACTGAATTATTTCAAACTTACGACTGGTAGTAAACATAAAACCCTTTAAAATATGGGGTAAGCCGAAAACTTCTCGAGATTTTTTGTACTGAGACTTAGAAAAGTTCCTTTGGTTTTGGGTAGTTAGACGCAGCGGATAACGGTGTATTAAGTTATAAGCGATACAGTATCCGCTGTAGCTTAAGTTTTATCTTCCAGATGTAATAAATTTATCTGTCAGACATGTCCTGGTGACACACCTGGACAAGTGAATACTTATCTGAATGCGTAGCTAAGATGAAAATCGCTGATGCTCAGTAAGGCATCCTAGTTTTCTCTGTCACTTCTTATTAGTGCGACAAAAAAGTTGCGTTTCGTACGAGACTGAGCGTTAGCGATTGGTATTTTGGCTACGCACTCTAGACACACAACTGGAAGTGACCCGAGAGACCGAGCAGTGCGAGCCACCACATAATAGAAAGATACAGAAGTCAATCACTAGTATGTACTTCACTTTTCATACCTACGCTCTGCGATACCGCGGGTTGTCTTGTCAACTATGGCGTTTTCTCGAGAAATGACCATGATACCGGCGCTTCTATCCAGTTGTATGATTTATTGTGGAGAATGAAACGGGAAGAATGGAAATACAGGTTGGAAATTCTGTTTTGGTCAGTGAGGGCAGCTACCAGATCCAGAGTACACGCGTTTGTGCGAGCGGGTTTCTTTGTTGATTGTCTTCTGTTATTTTGTGGTGCCACTAATAAACATAAAAACTTAAAAAAACACGACTACCGTTTAAAAATGCTTTTATCTTCTACGATTTTATCTAAGATTTTATATCTATGATTCTATCTATGATTTTCGTAGGTTGTTTACAGTTTTTATTTTTAAACTTTATAAGTTTAGTAAGGCTTGACACCGTTAGGAGACACAAGCATCATTCAATTAATACGATACCTATGCGAAGACGTAAAGGGATTCTTGCAGCTGAACATCTGCTGAAATTATTAAAAAAAACCGCTACCGCGTTTGATTCACGCCGCAAAAGAGTTTGGCACTTAAAAAAAGATTTTGCCAGTCCCCTCATAAGTTATAAGAGGTTAGGAAGCGCTTTGCCGATAAGCCCGACGCGTGCCCGTTCCCAGTGAAATATAGCCACTGAAATAAATTCCCCGAATTGGTCCTACTTAATTTTTCGTTTCGATTGTTCTCGGGTAGTCATATTCTGGTTTGGGGTTCAATTGGCAAGATGAGTGGCTAACAAATGGCGGTCAGTTGCAGTAGAGAAAAGGATATATATTATGGATATTTTAAGGGTTGGATTATGCTTTCATAAGGCACGGTCTATGTGCGATTGAACGATTCAAAGTTGATTTTTCGCAATCGCTGGTCGAAACCTGCAAATGTTGTTATTTTTGAAAGCTTTTTAAAGACACTAGAAAAAATTTAAAAAGATAATTGACTAACTCAATATCTTATTTTAAATATTTGTGGGCTATTATGAATTCGTTAAAATGTTTAGACAAAAATACCTACACGATACGATTTTTTACTCATTCATCTAAAATATTTAGTACTTCTTAAGACGCCGGATATTTCGTCGATTGACAGCCAAAACCACTATATTAAATCAGTCGCTACTCTTAGTGACGTCGTATATCTGCACTGAATCTGAACTGAGATACGAGCTTTAATTCAAATAGGTATTTTGTTACTTGTAAATTTTGGTCGTCTGCAGACGATTTATCAAATTCCTATCATTTGGGATTTGGGAGAGATTTTTTATTTGTAGGTTCCTTTAATTTATATGTTTTTTTGTATTATTGATCATTTTCAATACTGTCAACTAAATTATGTGTGAGTTAATGTATAGACGTAAAGATACACTGATTATATTGTAATTTTATACTGTCACCATACCTGTCAGCTTTGTTCGCAGAATGCTCTGTTTATAAGATTTTCTTATCCTCAAAGCAGTGTAATATTTAGCGTTACCACGGAACCTTTTTCAGAACTTTGGGACGAAATAAAAGGTGAGGCATGAGCTTAATATGCAATAACCATCACAGTAACGCCACACCGCCGCGTTTAATGTAGTTTACGAGTATGACACGATTTCAATTTGATTGTGCGCGATGTGTCCGATGCGTTTCTGCGACAGTGCAATGGGGCTCCTATACAACAAACGTGATTTTTTTATGATAAATTGATTTTGATACGGAACCCTTCGTGCGCGAATATCCTTACTGATTTATTTCGACAATTGGTAAACATCCTAACTAAACTTTATTTCCTATTAATTACATTATACATTAACACACTAAAAGAAAATACATCATTTTATTTATTAGCTTCTGTGAAATGTCTCTCTGAAAAAAAAAATTGATGTAGTTTTAATATTGAAATGTTTTAATGACAAACGGGTTTTAATCATGTAAATTTACGTTCAACAGTATCCTGACGTTTCTCTCATCAGTCTCATCATCATCATCATCATCAGAGGAGAGGACATAGGCCTCTCCTATTGACTGCGTATAAACGCACTAGGAGGTAAATGCCTATAATATTTATATATGAATTATTTATGAAATTAAACTGTGAAAACGGATAAACTCGCGTTTTTTAATTAAATTTGACTTCATCCCGACGTTTCGAACACTTTACAGGGTTCGTGGTCTGCGGGCTGAATTATTTAATTCAATTACAGTATTTTTTATATTATAATTGACTAAACCTGTCTAAAGAAAGGAGCTCTGCCCTTCTGCCACTTGATTGAGTTAACAGAAAGGAGTTTGACTCGGTATTAATAAAACACGATGTTTACAAATTAACAAAAGCAACAACAACAATGCCTACAAAAATGACTGGACCAAAATTAATTTATCATGGCGAGTTGACAACCGAACGGGATGGCGCAGCATAAATAAAAAAAGTTAAAGGCTTTGTGAAAACACGCCTTCAATATAACGCTAAACATGCTACCTTTTATAGGGCACCACTCTCAAAAACAACCAGCCTGTATTATCGTATTGCATTTTTTTAACCGACTTCAAAAAGGAGGAGGTTTACAATTCGACGAAATCTTTTTTTTTTTTTGATGTATGTTCCCCGATTGCTCGAAGACGCGTGGACCGATTTGGAAAATTCTTTTTTTGTTTAAAAGGGTATACCTTCTAGTTGGTCACATTGTCGTCCGGTTCAGATCTGATGATGGGATCCTGGAGAAATCGAGGGAACTCTTCAAATGTTGTAGGCACACATGACATTTTTCATTTATTTTCGAAAGCCAATCAAGTATTTGCGTCTAGTAATGAATGTCTTAAGTCGGTGAGCTGATGATGGAAGGTACAACTCCTTAGAGATTAGGAGTTGGGCAATAATTCTTTAAATATAACACGTTTCATGGTTTTTGGAAGCTATTCCAGTATTTGCCTTTAGGTGATCATAGGCTCATGTTGGTGAGCTGATGATGGAAGGTACAACTCCTTAACGATTAGGAGTTAGCGGATAATTTTTTAAATATAACATATTACATGTATTTTGGAAGCTATTCAAGTATTTGCCTTTAGGTGGTCATAGGCTCATGTTGGTGAGCTGATGATGGAAGGTACAACTCCTTAGCGATTAGGAGTTAGGCAATAATTCTTTAAATATAACACGGTTCATGGTTTTTGGAAGTTATTCAAGTATTTGCCTTTAGGTGGTCATAGGCTCATGTTGGTGAGCTGATGATGGAAGGTACAACTCCTTAGCGATTAGGAGTTGGGCAATAATTCTTTAAATATAACACGTTTCATGGTTTTTGGAAGCTATTCCAGTATTTGCCTTTAGGTGGTCATAGGCTCATGTTGGTGAGCTGATGATGGAAGGTACAACTCCTTAACGATTAGGAGTTAAAGGATAATTCTTTAAATATAACATATTACATGTATTTTGGAAGCTATTCAAGTATTTGCCTTTAGGTGGTCATAGGCTCATGTTGGTGAGCTGATGATAAAAGGTACAACTCCTTAGCGATTAGGAGTTGGGCAATAATTCTTTAAATACAACATATTTCATGTTTTTTTAAGCTATTCGAGTATTTGCCTTTAGGTGGTCATAGGCTCATGTTGGTGAGCTGATGATGGAAGGTACAACTCCTTAGCGATTAGGAGTTGGGGAATAATTTTCACTAAGCGGAATACTAACTCAAGTAATTAAAAGCCCCCGCCTACGGGGTCGGGCTTCTAACACTCTCGTTGGTAATACCGTACATACCTCCCTAGATGCACAATGTACTTTTACTGAACCTATTTTATATTTATACTATACTAAAAAGCAAAAAATAAAATATTTTAAAAATAAAAATTAAACCGCCTTCAAAAATACGCTGGAACTAAAAAGTGCAAAATAATTTTGTTTCCTACCACTTAGGATTTCCTACCCAAACCTTTAAACCTTTTACCCTATTCATTGAAATAAAATATGATTCCTAGATACCCCACTGATGTCAGTGAAGTCGGTGCCAAGACACAGAACAACAACAACTAAATAATATTACGTATACACTTCATAATATTAATAATATTTTGATTTAATTTATAATATTTTGAAGAGTATTTCTTAACCCTAAAATAATAACTAACCCTAAAATATGAGTGTGATGTAGCCTGTGGACGTATTTGTCTTGGCACCGACTTCACTGAGATCAGTGGGGTATCTAGGAATCATTTTTAAGGACTTCCGCTTGTATTACAATTTACAAGCTTTCGAGAAATAGGCCCCTACCCGTTAAAGGGTTGAAAGGCTTTCAGTGGCAGCAATAGTTATTTTTTGTATCAATAAATAATAAATAGATATCATAGGAGAGTTTCACAGAAATCTATTTAGTCCCACATCCCACAGTAAGATCAATGAAGGATTGTGTTGTGTATACATATCAAAGGCAGATACTTAAATACATATAAATAATCTTTTCAAATAAATAAATGACAAATATCATGGGACATTCTTACACGAATCAACCAAGTCCCTCGCAATGTCACTACCGTTTGAGCTGCGAAGGTTGTCAATGACAGAGGGTGGTGTGAATTTTTAAAATACAATGGCAAACCGAAGACTTTGTAAGCCTGATTATGTATATTTATGAAATGACCATTTTGTACCATCATAATTTCGTCGTTCGCTAAACTCGCTTCACAAGCGTTTTTGAATCAAAATGCACCATCTGTTTCAGCTTATTCCGCGAGAATGATAACGGCATGTCCTTGTCATGTTCCCCGAATGATGAAGTATGGAGCTAGATGACGGGAATCTTGGTTGAGGAAGTCAAAGATTGCCACAGCTTGTACGAGTAGTAAATTAAAAAAATAGGAACTTCCGCCAATGACGATGAAAACAATCGTTATCAGTAAGACGTTTTGATTAAAATAATTTAGGTTTATATTTAAACTTAAGAGTGGGTAAGACTTATTCACGAGTACAAAAATCAAGAAAAAAAAAATTTTAAACCGAACTTTAACCGATTTCTCCAAGATCTCATCATTAGACCCCTATTTGGTGCCAACGGGACCATCTCGGGTTATATATTATATACAGTCAACCAATTGGAACCCTAGGCCACTCAGGAACCATGTCAAAGTAACGTTATCAATCAGATTGTAAGACATTTCAAACGGCTTTTCATTTTGACATGGTTCTAGAGTGGCCTAGGGTTCCAATTGGTCGAGTGTACCTACAACTAAAAAAATGTTGTTCTCGATTCTTAGAGATATCGAGTAACGTTACAAACAAAAAATCAATCGAATTTAAAAGTATCCATTTTGTTGAAGTCAGTTAAAAATAGTTTTTGTTGTTTTGATATTTGAATAGAAATAGAAAGAAATAACTAGAAGGCCCAGCTTAGTATCAGAGTCATCGGCAATTTTACATTTTTTACCTTGCAAATAACGATAAATTTTAAATTTTGTGATTGTTACGGAAACTGAATTAAAAAATGCTTCATCTATCTAAATTCTCATTTCTCTATGTCTAAGAACTAATTTATTATAAAACATCTGGTCGACCTAACAGACTTGGGTTATTTATCAAGTCTCTTACCTGCAAAATATTGCTCGCTCATTAATCTAGGAGTTTTGCTTAGTACTAGAAAATATCGAACTTACGCGACTCAAAAACTTAATATTTACCTCACATATTTTTATTCCTTTCTCAAAAATATAAATGTCAGAAAAACTCTAAATGCGGTTTTTTATTTTAATATCGTACATAATAATATTTTTGATTCACAGGAGTTCGAAATTAAAAAGATTAACATTACACTGCAAAGATTTATTGCGCCACTAGCATAATTTACTAGAAAAACCTATTCCGTAGTTTCGCCGGGAACATTCCAGCAAATAACCGGTTTTGTGTCCCGTGAAAACGTTAACGCGCATTAGTGTTTATGAGCCGTTGCGACTGGGCTCTCCGTTAAACAGTACCTACGGAGAGCTACCACGAACTTCGAGTGCGTTTGTGCCTCCCTGTTACACTTAGGTATTTATTTGGAAGTGCAATAGAGATGCAACAAGTCAATCGTGGTTAGTAGTAGGCCATCTGCTCTGGAGTCACTGGGACAGCAGTTTGCGTAAGCGTGCCTTTCCACCAGAGCTATTTATATGGATGTGTCGGATTCGCTACAAAGCTGTGATTGGTAGCTCATGCGTCAAACACGTGGTATACTCTGAGAAAGTGATTGGTGGATATGAAACGCATCTACCTATATAGCATAGTTTCGTCGCAGCTTAAGGCAAATGGATCCATCATCATGAAAATTAAAGCCAGGAGGACCAGCGTCAAATTATCGTTTTTGATACACTTATTTGCTGAATGTCATGTTTTTCTTCGCAGACACGTAAGGGCCCTGCCACATGACCACGGTGCGGCGTCGTAACCGTAAAACGGCGCGGCGTCGGGGCATTGCACGTTATCGCACCATGCGAAAATACGGCGCGGCGCCGTGTAGTTTAACGTTGCTGCACCAGGCAAATCCACGTTGTCGCGCCGGGCGCCGGTGCCGTGCAGATTAACGTTGCAGTGCCGCGTTGAGTAGATGCATCCAAGTTTTTTCTTTTCTTTGCTTGTGTTGTTTTCAAACCCTGGAAAAATGACTTAGCAGACCTCCTTCCACGCATAGTCTATAAAAATGTATCTTTGTAATCGTCAATTGTTTTGTCCCAGAGGACTGAACGTTCTTCTACCAAAGAAATCAACAAATCAGGACCTACATCCTCAACCATCTTTGAAAAAAGTGTAAAATACTAGTGATCGTTATCAACGTGCACTTTCCGTGGCAATGGCTATGGTTAACAGAAAAAGTAACAAATATGAAAATGCCATTTTGTTCTATTACTCGTACCCTAAAAAAATGGTACTCTCCTTAGGACACATACAACAAATTTTTTTTTAGTTGAACATTTTTCTGATACTTTTTTGTCATTTTCTCTAACTTTCGTCAGTGAGTACTTACCGCAACGTTAATCTGCACGGCGCCAGCGCCTGGCGCGACAACGTGTATTTGCCCGGTGCAGCAACGTTAAACTGCACGGCGCCGCGCCGTATTCTCGCACGGTGCGATAACGTGCAATGCCCCGACGCCGCGTCGTATTTTCGCACGGTGCGATAACCTGCAATGCCCCGACGCCGCGCCGTTTTACGTTTACGACGCCGCACTGTGGTCATGTGGCCGGGCCCTAAAGCTGATATAAATCAGTATCACATAATATATCTGCGAAGAAAAAGACAAATTAAAATTGGATAAACCTTAATGGGCACCGTGAGTGACCGGAACCCCGGGGCCGTGGTTTTTGTTGTAAACCAATTTTACTATAAATCGCCTCGCTGGGTATGCGAGTTGGCGATCGCAGAGTCTTCACCGGACTTTGGGGGTTTTGCTGCCCAGTTGGAGGCCAGTGTATGGTCAGTACCACTTTAATCCCTGTTGACTCTTACGACACTCACGGGAAGAGAATGTATTCTTACTGCCGTGAGCAAACGGCATGGGCTTATAATGTGTCAATACCTAATACGTTTTCTCGTAGTTTGCATGAGACGTACATAATTGATACCTAAATTTAGTATCTACATGTATCTATGGGACAGGATTATAATATTATGTATTATTTTTATATTTATGCCATATTCTTTTGTACGTACAGTCAAGGGCAAAAATATGTATACACTTTTGCACCTTATTTTTACGGCATAAGATAGAAAATTGTATACAAATACATATTTATGCCCTTGACTGTACATAACCTAATCATAAGTATTTTGTGATCTGAACCCTTTTCCAGCAAAGAAGATTGCGATACAATGCCTTTGATTTTCAATGGGAATATAATTTCTTTTGTTGTCGTTTTCTTGTAAAATAGTAACCGGCGTATTTTCGATTTATTGAAATACTCATTATTTTTTAAGATTCGTACATTT
The DNA here is from genome assembly GCA_025490895.1 of Thaumatotibia leucotreta. Classification (NCBI taxonomy): domain Eukaryota; kingdom Metazoa; phylum Arthropoda; class Insecta; order Lepidoptera; family Tortricidae; genus Thaumatotibia; species Thaumatotibia leucotreta. The sequence goes on along the minus strand of JALPQI010000893.1, from coordinate 60,825 downwards.
TCACTTTAATATTTTTTTCCTCAATTCAATTACGTTTGTTCCTTAAATGAAAATACTTAAGGTGCGTTTAAACCAAAAGAGCATTCGCTGTTCTAGCGCCCGTTCTACGAAATCAACCAATCACGTTTTGTGTACCGATCGAATTTCGTAGAGTGGGAGGTTAGAACAGCGAATGCTCTTTTATTTTGAACGCACCTTTAGATAATCGTGAAGCAATACGTTAATAATATAAAGACAATAAACGTTATCATATGGCATTATAGAACATCCAAGTTTCATGCCTTTGTTTACATTATGGTGAAACTATACCTAAATAGATATTTTTTTAATTAATTTTAGCAAAACTGGAGTAACACGTTTTCAATAGGCTTGTCTTCTGTCAAATCCTACGCTTTATTATCCCAGAAATGTAATTAAGTATAAGAAAGTTTCAGTATCCAATTACGAACATAACTCATTTCCCTTTTTACTACCCATAAAATGTGTATAAAATACTAATTAGATTATATAATTTGGCATAATACGGGCAGTAATAAAGGTAGGTGTCTCTATTCTTGCAAGGCCTCCCATTAAGTTACAGGACTGTCATTACAGTGATGTTCCTTAGCTACGAGTATAAACTATGATAGCAGACAGGCTAAGACCACAGATTAAATGAAATGACCCTGAATTCAGATATGCGGCTAGGAAAACGTACACACACAAGTGAAATATTACTACACTTGTATGCAATCTGAACACATTGTTTTGATGGTGTTTTACTGAAAGGAAAGAAAATTTAGGAATTGATATTAGTTTTCCGAAAATCATATAAATTTTATTTATTAAACTACTTACATCCGCAAGTAAAATAACTTAAAAAAAACAAACATTAACAAATAATAATACTCTAAACACATTGAGAAAAATACCCGCAGTCAAAGGGCCCATAACGCTGGCGGTATTGCCGCGTTGGATATTATCAAACCGCGATTAGAACAGGATTTGAAAGTACTGTTGACACAACAGTGTATAAGTCAATCTGGAATTTATGTATTCTTAGTTATCTATATATATAAACGGCAATGTCCTGACTGACTGACTGATTTAAATCAACGCACAGCCCAAACCACTGGTCATAGAAAGTTCAAACTTGGCATGTACATTCTTTATAATGTTTAAAGGCGCACTAAGAACGGATTTTCGAAAATTCATCCCGTAAAGGGGTTAAATGGGGGGTTAAAGTTTGTATGGGGAAATAAAATTAGTTGGGCTATTTTATTCGAAACTTCACAGGAATGTTTTCAATAATAAATAAGTAAACACATGTTTCAGGTTTTTTGAAAATACATCCCTTAAAGGGGTTAAATGGAGGGTTAAAGTTTGTATGGGGAAATAAGATTAGTTGGGCTATTTTATTCGAAACTTCACATGAATGTTTTTAACAATAAATAAGTAAACACGTATTTCAGATTTTTTGAAAATTCATTCCTTATAGGGGTTAAATGGAGGGTTAAAGTTTGTATGGGGAAATAAGATTGGGTTATTTTATTCGAAACTTCACATGAATGTTTTTAACAATAAATAAGTAAACACGTATTTCAGGTTTTTTGAAAATTCATTCCCTATAGGGGTTAAATGGAGGGTTAAAGTTTGTATGGGGAAATAAGATTAGTTGGGCTATTTGATTCGAAACTTCACATGAATGTTTTTAACAATAAATAAGTAAACACGTATTTCAGGTTTTTTGAAAATTCATTCTCTATGGGGGTTAAATGGAGGGTTAAAGTTTGTATGGGGAAATAAGATTAGTTGGGCTATTTTATTCGAAACTTCACAGGAATGTTTTTAATAATAAATAAGTAAACACATGTTTCAGGTTTTTTGAAAATTCATCCCTTAAAGGGGTTAAATGGAGGGTTAAAGTTTGTATGGAGAAATAAGATTGGTTGGGCTATTTTATTCGAAACTTCACATGAATGTTTTTAACAATAAATAAGTAAACACGTATCTCAGGTTTTTTGAAAATTCATTCCCTATGGGGGTTAAATGGAAGGTTAAAGTTTGTAAGAAGGAACCAGATTCGTTGGGCTATTTAATTCAAAACTTCGTAGAAGTGTTCTTGCCAATGAAGATGTTGGTACTTATCTACATACCATGTTATATACGAGTAACACAGGTACGATGAATACGTAGATACTTTTAATATTAAATTTTGGTAAGTAATGCAGTTTGCTACATAAAAGGTCATTGTGAGTTTTTATTTTTTAAGTCTAGACAAAACCATATTTATTTGTTTGTTCGTTAAAAATATCTACAATTTTGCATGGCGACATATGATTCAAAGCGAACGAATTTCAAATGTTTGTTTGACAGCTCGCGGACAGTATACACGGTGCCTCGCGAGGAACCCACATAATTTTAATGGTGAATTCCTGAGCATATTTAGAGTATTTAATGTTATGTAAAATTTCCTGGATTCGGCTTGGTTCCAAAGATAATTAACCTTTTTTCTGAAAAAGTTTTTCGACGTAACTCGTCATAAAACTTCTTTTTGATTACAATGCTGCCACAATGTGTTCTAATATTTCCACACCTTTTGCCTGACAATCAAAAAATAAGAATAGACTTGACGAAAAAACCTGTCCCTAAAAAAAACATTTAAAAAATTAGTTTTAACAAATTGTTGTTGTGATAAAAAGTATTGGAAATGTTAAAAAGTATTCAAAAAGTCTAAAAAACATCGAAAAAAAAATTTTTTTTTTGTGGAATTTGGTCTCTTAATATTTTTTGTTTATTTTGATGCCTAGAATGCATAGTTAAAATTATGTGGTTTCCTCGCGAGGCATCGTGTATGTATAAGCAGCGCGGGTACGCAGGCCGCCTCACTGTAAATTCAGCTTTCTAATTCGTGTAGTTTATTTGCAATTAAGTATTTAACTATGTCATGCTAATATGCTGTTCAATGAAACAGACTTTAAACAGAATGTGATAAGGTAAGATTCTACTTAGGTTTAGGGAAGGTTAGAACTGCGACCCCACACATAAACTAACGGCTATCAAAGTAGGTTTTAGGTTAGATTAAAAATGCGACTCCACACAGAAACGAACGACTAACAAAGGAGGTTCAGGTTAGGTTTGAACAGTAACCCCATACAGCAACGAACGGCTTTGAAAGTAGGTTTATGTTAGGTTTGAACTCCAACCCCACACAGAAACTAACGGCTATTAAAGTAGGTTTAGGTTAGGTTAGAACTGCGACCCCACACATAAGCAAACGGCTATCAAAGTAGTTTAAGGTTAGGTTAAAACTGCGACCATTGCGATTCCACGCAGAAATGAACGGTTATTCAAATAGGTTTAGGTTAGGTTAGAACTGTGACCCCACAGTTAAGCAAGCAGCTATCAAAGTAGGTTCAGGTTAGTTTAGAACTGCGACCCCACACATAAGCAAACGGCTATCAAAGTAGGTTTAGGTTAAGTAAGAACTGCGACCAGTGCGACCCCACACAGAAACGAACGGCTATTAAAATAGGTTTATGTTAGGGTAAAACTGTGCCCCACACCTAAGCGAACAGCTATCAAAGAAGGTTTAGGTTAGGTTAGAACTGCGACCCCACACAAAAGCAAACGGCTATCAAAGTAAGTTTAGTTTATGTTAGAACTGCGACCCCACACATAAGCGAACAGCTATCAAAGTAGGTTTAGGTTAGGTTAGAACTGCGACCCCACACATAAGCAAACGGCTATCAAAGCAGGTTTAGTTTAGGTTAGAACTGCGACCCCACATAAAGCAAACGGCTATCAAAGTAGGTTTAGTTTAGGTTAGAACTGCGACCAGTGCGACCCCACATAGAAACGAACGGCTATTAAAATATGTTTAAGTTAGGTTACAACTGTGACCCCACACATAAGCGAACAGCTATCAAAGTAGGTTCAGGGTTAGTTTAGAGCTGCGGGATAAATATTACTAAATTTAAACCAAACTAAAACAAGAACCCGTAAAGGAAAACCTCAAGTACTTTTCAAAATTCCCTGATTTAAATTTACTGAAAACTATTCTTCGACAGAATGACTTGTCGATGAAATGAAAATACTTGAACGGTTGTCTTTGAAACAACATTCGATTAAATGATTGTCGACAAGTCAAGGCGAAACCCAAAAAAAAATATCACAAACATTAAACTTATTTCGGCCACTTTCGAATCTCCTGAGAAAAAAAAACAAAATAGGATTCATTATTTGCAGGAAACCGTGTTACATGCATAATATATAACTACATACAATCGAAATGGTAACCTCCTTATTTTTTGAAGTCGGTTGATAACATTTTTTTTCATAGAAGTCCAAAATCTACGCGTGCGAAGCCGCGGGCAAAAGCTAGTAATTCTATATGACATAAACTATGTAGTTTATGTCATATAGAATTATTCATAAAATAATTATACTACAACAGGGTGAACCTAATGGGAAAATAAATAAATAATTTATTTCAAATAACTTTATGGGTATAGATTAATCTACTTGACGACTTTAAGAGGATAAAATTTCGAAATAAAAATCGTTATGAACATTGTTGGTAGAAGTATAATTTTTAGTAAGAAAAAAAGTATGAGATAAAATTTTCGGAGTAATGATGATTATGAGTAAAAAACGGTATTAGTAAAAAAAATCGAAGAAAAAATTGTATAAGTGCCAATATGAACCCACGCGCTACATGTACGCGCCACGCTAGTGAGTCGCGAAGCGTGAACGCGTGGGCTCAGTGCTTGATAATGGAGGCACAAGCTCTTCGAAACATGTCGTGCGTGAGCAAATACACGTGAGTTAAACCGTTTAGTTAAATAAAGCGAAAATTCCTCGTGAAATTTACAAGTGATTGTTTTCAGGTTCTTTTGATGAGATAAGTGTGAATGAATGTGGTAAACTGGACTTTGACTTGGACTGACATCATTTAATAACGTACAGTTGCCATCTCAGATATATCGTACACTCTGGACTATACCAAAACAAGACGCTTAAGCGGTTTACAAGGTACCTCACTATTCCCAGAAATGTAAGTTATTCAATCAATGCCAAGGTTTGTAATTGTAACGTAGTGACGACCAAGTGCTATTAAGCTGCATTCCGGGTCGTCTTGCCTTTGTGTAACCTTAATCTCACATTTCACGCCTCCTTTGGAGCCTAGATGTAATCTAAATGTACACATAGTATGAGAAGTTATGTATCTAGTAGGACATTTAATATTCTTAGAGTAAAAGCTTAGGCGTAGACATAAAAACTTTATCAGATACATTACTGTTTACATAAACTATACTTTTATTTGGAATTGGAACTGTTCGCCAACAGTGTTGTCGCGTAATTTTATTGCTCGACGATAGAACGTTTTATCTGTAAATGGCATATTTCATAACATAAAATTCACTGTAATTGGTATAGAGTACGTCGATATTAATAAAAAAAATGTGTTTTATTTATTTTACACTAGCTTCAAACGCACAGTTGAATAAAGAAAAAACATAAAGCTTTATTTATTTGCAAATAATGTAGTATGTGAACAGTTATCTGATTGCGTACATTTCACTAGATAAAGCATGCCCATTTTCCAATTATGAATTGCACATCTTGTAGTAACAGTGTTGTAAACAAAATTGATTAAGTTTCTTCCATAGCCACTCCCAAGCAAAGATCAATACTTATACGAAAATTCATAACAAAGGACTGTTACTAAGTTTCTGCACTACAGCATTCATTTATCCTATCTCATTATCATATGAGATATAATGTTTAAGACTACAATAGGTTGATCATAGGTATTATCAATCCGAAATCAGAAAGGGATTCGTAAGTACTGTTGACACAACAATTGACACAACATTTACCAAGAAAAAAGTTGTGTAAAGATGTAGCGAGTGATTAATTTATATATTGTCTGTCTCTGCACTTAAACTATAAATATATGAATACTAGCTTTTGCCCGCGGCTTCGCACGCGTAGATTTTGGACTTCTATGAAAAAAAATGTTATCAACCGACTTCAAAAAATAAGGAGGTTACCATTTCGATTGTATGTAGTTATATATTATGCATGTAACACGGTTTCCTGCAAATAATGAATCCTATTTTGTTTTTTTTTCTCAGGAGATTCGAAAGTGGCCGAAATAAGTTTAATGTTTGTGATATTTTTTTTTGGGTTTCGCCTTGACTTGTCGACAATCATTTAATCGAATGTTGTTTCAAAGACAACCGTTCAAGTATTTTCATTTCATCGACAAGTCATTCTGTCGAAGAATAGTTTTCAGTAAATTTAAATCAGGGAATTTTGAAAAGTACTTGAGGTTTTCCTTTACGGGTTCTTGTTTTAGTTTGGTTTAAATTTAGTAATATTTATCCCGCAGCTCTAAACTAACCCTGAACCTACTTTGATAGCTGTTCGCTTATGTGTGGGGTCACAGTTGTAACCTAACTTAAACATATTTTAATAGCCGTTCGTTTCTATGTGGGGTCGCACTGGTCGCAGTTCTAACCTAAACTAAACCTACTTTGATAGCCGTTTGCTTTATGTGGGGTCGCAGTTCTAACCTAAACTAAACCTGCTTTGATAGCCGTTTGCTTATGTGTGGGGTCGCAGTTCTAACCTAACCTAAACCTACTTTGATAGCTGTTCGCTTATGTGTGGGGTCGCAGTTCTAACATAAACTAAACTTACTTTGATAGCCGTTTGCTTTTGTGTGGGGTCGCAGTTCTAACCTAACCTAAACCTTCTTTGATAGCTGTTCGCTTAGGTGTGGGGCACAGTTTTACCCTAACATAAACCTATTTTAATAGCCGTTCGTTTCTGTGTGGGGTCGCACTGGTCGCAGTTCTTACTTAACCTAAACCTACTTTGATAGCCGTTTGCTTATGTGTGGGGTCGCAGTTCTAAACTAACCTGAACCTACTTTGATAGCTGCTTGCTTAACTGTGGGGTCACAGTTCTAACCTAACCTAAACCTATTTGAATAACCGTTCATTTCTGCGTGGAATCGCAATGGTCGCAGTTTTAACCTAACCTTAAACTACTTTGATAGCCGTTTGCTTATGTGTGGGGTCGCAGTTCTAACCTAACCTAAACCTACTTTAATAGCCGTTAGTTTCTGTGTGGGGTTGGAGTTCAAACCTAACATAAACCTACTTTCAAAGCCGTTCGTTGCTGTATGGGGTTACTGTTCAAACCTAACCTGAACCTCCTTTGTTAGTCGTTCGTTTCTGTGTGGAGTCGCATTTTTAATCTAACCTAAAACCTACTTTGATAGCCGTTAGTTTATGTGTGGGGTCGCAGTTCTAACCTTCCCTAAACCTAAGTAGAATCTTACCTTATCACATTCTGTTTAAAGTCTGTTTCATTGAACAGCATATTAGCATGACATAGTTAAATACTTAATTGCAAATAAACTACACGAATTAGAAAGCTGAATTTACAGTGAGGCGGCCTGCGTACCCGCGCTGCTTATACATACACGGTGCCTCGCGAGGAAACCACATAATTTTAACTATGCATTCTAGGCATCAAAATAAACAAAAAATATTAAGAGACCAAATTCCACAAAAAAAAAATTTTTTTTTCGATGTTTTTTAGACTTTTTGAATACTTTTTAACATTTACAATACTTTTTATCACAACAACAATTTGTTAAAACTAATTTTTTAAATGTTTTTTTTAGGGACAGGTTTTTTCGTCAAGTCTATTCTTATTTTTTGATTGTCAGGCAAAAGGTGTGGAAATATTAGAACACATTGTGGCAGCATTGTAATCAAAAAGAAGTTTTATGACGAGTTACGTCGAAAAACTTTTTCAGAAAAAAGGTTAATTATCTTTGGAACCAAGCCGAATCCAGGAAATTTTACATAACATTAAATACTCTAAATATGCTCAGGAATTCACCATTAAAATTATGTGGGTTCCTCGCGAGGCACCGTGTATACTGTCCGCGAGCTGTCAAACAAACATTTGAAATTCGTTCGCTTTGAATCATATGTCGCCATGCAAAATTGTAGATATTTTTAACGAACAAACAAATAAATATGGTTTTGTCTAGACTTAAAAAATAAAAACTCACAATGACCTTTTATGTAGCAAACTGCATTACTTACCAAAATTTAATATTAAAAGTATCTACGTATTCATCGTACCTGTGTTACTCGTATATAACATGGTATGTAGATAAGTACCAACATCTTCATTGGCAAGAACACTTCTACGAAGTTTTGAATTAAATAGCCCAACGAATCTGGTTCCTTCTTACAAACTTTAACCTTCCATTTAACCCCCATAGGGAATGAATTTTCAAAAAACCTGAGATACGTGTTTACTTATTTATTGTTAAAAACATTCATGTGAAGTTTCGAATAAAATAGCCCAACCAATCTTATTTCTCCATACAAACTTTAACCCTCCATTTAACCCCTTTAAGGGATGAATTTTCAAAAAACCTGAAACATGTGTTTACTTATTTATTATTAAAAACATTCCTGTGAAGTTTCGAATAAAATAGCCCAACTAATCTTATTTCCCCATACAAACTTTAACCCTCCATTTAATCCCCATAGAGAATGAATTTTCAAAAAACCTGAAATACGTGTTTACTTATTTATTGTTAAAAACATTCATGTGAAGTTTCGAATCAAATAGCCCAACTAATCTTATTTCCCCATACAAACTTTAAACCTCCATTTAACCCCTATAGGGAATGAATTTTCAAAAAACCTGAAATACGTGTTTACTTATTTATTGTTAAAAACATTCATGTGAAGTTTCGAATAAAATAACCCAATCTTATTTCCCCATACAAACTTTAACCCTCCATTTAACCCCTATAAGGAATGAATTTTCAAAAAACCTGAAATACGTGTTTACTTATTTATTGTTAAAAACATTCATGTGAAGTTTCGAATAAAATAGCCCAACTAATCTTATTTCCCCATACAAACTTTAACCCTCCATTTAACCCCTTTAAGGGATGTATTTTCAAAAAACCTGAAACATGTGTTTACTTATTTATTATTGAAAACATTCCTGTGAAGTTTCGAATAAAATAGCCCAACTAATTTTATTTCCCCATACAAACTTTAACCCCCCATTTAACCCCTTTACGGGATGAATTTTCGAAAATCCGTTCTTAGTGCGCCTTTAAACATTATAAAGAATGTACATGCCAAGTTTGAACTTTCTATGACCAGTGGTTTGGGCTGTGCGTTGATTTAAGTCAGTCAGTCAGTCAGGACATTGCCGTTTATATATATAGATTATGCCACAACCGTTTCTGCACAAAGCCCATTATGACTCAGTACATACTGAGTCATAATGGGCTTTGTGCAGAAACGGTTGTGGCATACTCAACTTCGTTGTGGCATACTCAACTTCGTTGTGGCAGATTTCGAGTTGTTCGAATATTATTCGAGCATAATTTCGATGCTCCCATTTATGATGAGGCATAATCTGGATGTGCATAAAAAGTATCGACATAGTTTGTTTTAGCATAACAGAGAAGGACAACCTCTGAATATAATCGAGGTAGTAGTAATATTCTGTACGTTACTTACTGTGTTACTGAGCTGAGTACTTTCTAGGTTGCTAAAAAAATAACCTATCCGAGTCGGATCTGCCCCGGAAGGTTTTGTTCGCTCGCTTCGCTCGCTCACTGCATAAATTTTCACCCTCACAACAAATACTTATGCCCAAAAAAAATATGCAAATTTCTGTCTTATAACACTCGGCATAAGTAGTTTCGGAAAAAATAATGTTCGAAATATTGTTATTTAAGCCAAGTGATGTTTCTGCCTCATTAAGATTATGCCAAAATAGATTATGCCTAGTCTGTTATGACCTAAGTAAGCGTTTTGGACAAAAAAAGTTATGCCAGATAGAGGGAACCCGTTTAGTACAGTACTCTGCCACAACCTGATTTGTGCAGGTAGCTAGTGTTTACAGTAATAGTACGAATTATATTTAATCAAACAAAAATAATTAAAGTATAGTGAAAAATTATGTAAACATAAAAGTTAGTACTAAAAATATATATAAAAAACGACATTATGAACATAAATAATTCTAAGTGATAATTATCATCACTTATGAACAAAGATTACTTCTAAATACCGATCATTATGATGTTAAATTGTATTAAGAAACATTTTCGGAGTTCCAATAATCTAAGTTGCAATTTTATAAATACTTTGGCGCACCCGTAGCGGGTAGTCCATTACCAAGCACTGGGCCCAAGTTAACTATTTACAGGTTTTATGTCTCACGAAGTGTCACTGACCATTATTTGATAAAAGATTGATGATGGGCAGCAGCATAGTGGACACATTACTACGATCGCCAATCCGCTTGCCCAGCGTGGTGACTATGGGCATTTACCTCCTAATGCGTTTATAGGTACTCATAGTTAATAGGAGAGGAATACGTCCAGCAGTAGATTATCATTGGCTGATGATGATGATGATGATGTCTCACGAAAGTTTAGATTCATTAATTGTCCCTTTATTTATTTATTTTACTTAATGTATCTTTATCGCCTGGTTTTGGCTACATTGATAAATATACATAGTCATCTTTCTACAAAACAGCAGTTATTTGATTTATGACTTAACTTTATCAATTACAGGATTCAGAGTTTCAAGTTCAATTTAATAATTTGTGGAATCCGTTCGAAGGAGTTCACGTTCGTTCCTTCGCTTTGAACATCAGACATATTTACTATTGCCGACTTTACTATTATAATATTTGTTTAGCTTTCTATTAAGGTATAACTCATTACCATCGATAATAATCTCTGAAGTGTAAGTAAGTATACACTTTCTAAGGTAAATATTGTAATGTATTGAGTATTTATGTACTCGCTTATACAAACATAAATATCAGTATATCGTGGGCTTATGAGGCTATTGAGGCTATTTAACCACTTTTTAATGTGGGTAGTTATAATCATAGGCAATAGTTATTTTTCATGAAAACGTTGAATTACTTAAGAATGATATTCTTTAAAGTAAACTAGTTTTCATTTTAGCCTTACTTTAATGTTAGATTGATCGCATATTTAAAGAACGTATCTACTCAGCTACATAATTATAATATATTACTTTTGTTAATATTATAGTAACATATTTTTGTGGAACCATACCTACAATAGTATTTTATATAACGGTAACAATATGAAGGCTAAGTATACAAGTTGAGTACCGGGTTTAGGCCACGGCACTTGCCGAGTGGCCTAAGTAAGGTACGAATCTAGGTAATAACTAAGGTATGCTCAGCAGTTATCATATGAACCTATAGGCAAATAGACTTTCTTATCGTTACTCAAATGATGTTAATTTGGATACCGCTGACAATCATCCAATTGACAGACTTAAGTGCTGGAATAGAAAAAAATATTTAAATGGATTATATCGCGTAGATGTAATAATTAATCTAAATACAACCCGTTCGAATGTTTTGGATCGAACACTTTGTCATAAATATTTATGATATGTGTAAAGTAGGTAGTAACAAACAACACTATACATATACTTATATATAAATTATAGATATTTAATTCCACAGAAAAAGTAAAGTGTATAATAATATTGTTTTCTTTAGTATATTACCTACATCTACGTAATACAGTAATATTTTAAAAACACTTACATATAGTAATACATTAAATATTATGCAATAATACAGGGCGTCCCACGGCGATGCCACATGGAGGAAAAGTACCTTAAATATCACAGATAGCATATTTTAGTGAAAGAAGACTTTATTTTATTTTTAAAACTGAATACAACAGCATTCAAGTTTTATTAAATTTTATTTTATTGTACGGAAAGTACCACGTCGGAGAAAAAATATCTTAATTATTGTAAATGAACATTTTACTGAAAGAAGACATTATTTCGATTTAAAAAACAAGTTGAATTACATATTGAATTATTTCATGGTTAAACCGGGAATCAAACCCGCTACACGAGAAATCGTCTCTTTATCATGCACTTGAATTATAATTTATAATAAGGAAATGATGCGTCCAATGCGATCCTTCTGGGCAAACTATCTTCCAGGCAGGACCTGGGATAGTTTTTTTTATTTGTAATTTATATTTAACATTTATTTCACAATGTCCACTACATTGTAACTATATACATAATGTGAACACTACATGTAACTTTTTTTTTTTGGAAGTCAATCAATTCATAAATATTTTTTTGGTCATAGCCAATATCATCGATCCTATAAAAGAGACATCTGAAATCAATTATTCGTTTTTATAACTGAAATAAATATAAGATAAGATAAGATATATCTTAACGGTATAAAAGCGCAGTCATAAAGTACAGAACCCCTATGCTGGCCTATTATCTGCATATTTACGATAATGCTTTTTGCGTCAAAACCGAGGCCTGTAAAGGTTGTACGTAAACATATAAATTGAACGAAAGAGCGACGAGAGATTGACTGGAAATACACAGATAATTTGCTTAGAAAAGGTTTTTGTGTCTTTCAAGGTAAAGCCAAGATAATATAAAATTTGGTTTTCCTACTTTAACATTTCACATGTGTTGAAACCGTGCACACACATAATATTATTCGTTTTAAGATAAAAGTAATTTAAGTTTAATACTAACCCCCTTATCCATAAACACCTCTTAAGAGTCCGGCATAATATGGAGATGTTTATTTTTTATTTTATTGTAATCCTATAGTGAGGAGTATCATAAAACAGGTATTTTAAAAACAATAAGGGCCTCAAAAGAAAGTTTTTTTCTAAAATCAATTTTTTCGGAGATAACTGCTCCAGAATATAAAAAAATTGTGTATCTCTAACTTTTTGATTCGTGAGTCTAAAATTATGAGAAAATCTTGAACATAATCGGCCTAGCCATTTTTGAGCAACTACAGAACACTACACTGAGGCCTGACATGCTCTTGACCGGTTTTTTTTTAATTTCGACACGTTGCTAAGTACATTTTACAGAAGCTACCTGGTGTTCATACCTGTATTAATACAAATTCGAAAAAAACATGTATTTTTTGGTTTTCATACTTAATAATTGAAATGGTAAGTGTGATAGAACCTTAAGAATAACAGAAAAAATAAATTCAGGTGACTGACGGCACATGTAAAAGTGTGTAACAAGTAGGTAATATTTGAATATAATAATTGTAATAAAGGTGTTTTGTAAACACTTGTTTAGTCATTAAACTTATTTTTAATAACTTATTAACAGTGACATTTAAGACACTAATTTTGTACAAAAATCTCGACTCTTTCCATCGTTCTAATGATATCGTTCTACCAATAAAGCACACTTGCACAATTATGGGTTTGCTAACTAATCCGGAGTTAGCCAATTAAGAGCGACAAAAATGTACCTATCCATTTAACAGGTTAATCACAGGTAAGTTAACTAGAAAAAAATTAAAAAATGAAAATGAAATAAGTTTATTTGCAGAACATAAGATAAGATCACTAGATAGATAAGACAAGATCACTTATTTACTGTTAAACCTGTGTACAACGTTATAACACGTCATAAAGTTCAGAACCAACAGTTTGCCCATGTAAGACGTACAATATTAAAACGAACAAATATAATTATCAGCGACATACATAATACACAACAACCAACAACTGGATTGCACGAATGGGCCTTATATCCCATAATAATAAAATTGTTTCTAACAATTTAAGTTTTATTTTAAAATCCTTTGTCTCATTCTGAATTTATCAGCACCCTTAATCAACTTACAAATGGAATTTTCAAAAGTTTTGATTACTTTTCTAAATAAAATAGTTTATTTATTTTCAAATAATAACGTTACATTGGTTAAATAAATCCTCGCTTGTTTTAATTCGATATTGGTTTTTAATTTAGAAATATAGTCTTAAACAGGCTATTTAAAAGTCATATCTTCTTACTTATTTAGTAGTTAGTGTTAAATAGAAAATAATTCTTTTGTGCAAAATAAATGTACTTATATTACTTAATGCAAGAGATTAGGTACAGCACCTACTTAACTGAAAGGGTCTTATTCGGATATTTAATGGATGAATACCTCAAAAAAGTTATTTTTTTTACATAATTATTTAAGCGCACGTCGCACCTACTCCGATTTTAGTTTAGCTGATGTTGATGTTGGGTGAAAGAACTCTTTTCTGTAAATATGTTATTGCCATGGTTACAGTCTCTTAAGTCACGCCGGATTTATGTAAAATATTGGTACGTAACCTATGCTAATACTTATGCATTTGTTTGGTGTTAATAAGCCCTTTCCTTGTGTTTGCATAATTTAAGTAGGATAATTTTGCACAAAACACTTACTTGCACTTGCACTTGCAGATTGATTATTTAGTAACTAGGTTTTGTGAGCTTACGTCATGACATTTTTGATTGAGGGTGCAAAATATTAAAAGTGATTTTGTTGAAAAAACATTGTTCCATGTGAACAGTTAAGAGCTGCAGACTTCTTGCAGAAATCAAAATAGATCCACCGGAAATTTTTAACTGTAAAGAGATGTCAAATTCTCATTGACTGCATCAGGTAACAAATAGTTGTAATGGCTTGATTGGGGATGTTTTTTTGCTAGTACTTATAAATGCACTTTTAAATGGGGGGTAAAGATTTTTCGTAGGGAAAAGTATCCACCTAATTAATTACTATACTAAACATTTACCGACTAACACAAAGGTAAATGAAATAACACGAAGGCAAATATTAAAAAGGTCAACAAGCAATCGGATTAATAAAGCATTCGGAGCGTCAGTCGAGTCGAGTCGATTAATCGCGGCATTGTCTCAGTCGCACCCTCGTCGCTGGAATCTCGGCGTGTGCCAATGACAGACGAAATGCCTCCAAGATTACGCGGTCTCTGGTAACGTTTACCCTGCTTATTAAACATCCCAAACGGGGCTGCCCTAAGCACAAGCAGACCTGGCGGCGGACGATCACTGCAGAAGTGAAGGCGATAGGGAGCGTGCACCAAAGTAAAGCGCGAAGTTCGCGCTAGATGGGGTACTAGTGCATCGCCATGCACTGTGGACGCTCTCTGCCCTCTAGTGGACATAATGACTTTAAGTCAAGTAAGTCAATTAAACAACCCTGCAAGCACAGCCAAGATACCATTCGGCAATCGCGTACGATAAGCGAAAAGTGATAAATGTATGAGAATGACAGATTAGAAGGAAAAGTCGCGTGTACATGTCGTGACATTTCGTTGAATCCGTAATTTCAATACATTTTTTATCTATTTATTTTATGCCTTTGCACCTAGAGAATAAGAACATAGACCCAACGACGACCCAGAACAGATATAACTGGAGAAAATTGATTAGGAGAGCCGACCCCAAATGAAAATGGGATAAGGCCAGATGAAGAAGAAGATTTTATGCCTTTGCGAATGACATCTTAGTTAGGTATGCTGATAATATTTGATTTTAATTTTATCTTTCACGTTAGTGTAGGTAAACGTATAATAAAGGGGTGACTACTCGCGTCATTCTAAATACTTTTCCTTATCTATCTATGTAAAAGGATATACAACAGCAAAAATTAAGCCCCACTTGCACAATCTTGGGTTAGGTCACTAACATGAGGTAGTGTCATAAACGTATGGACTAAACTGACTGTACATGAATCGAAAATTGAATATTTAAAAATAGAAACATTATATGGATCACGTACAGTAATGCAGTATAATATATCTTATAAGGCGGAAAGTTACGTTTTTTTTAATTAACACAAACCAAAATGGTATTCAGCATTGGCAAGAACATTAATATGATTATATAATAGATACCTAAAAACATAAAAAACCACGAACAAGGAATATTTGTGAAAAATAAATACACAAATAATGTCCTCGCCGGGCTTCTAACCCGGAACCTCCAGCTTCGTAGGCAGGGTACTACTAACTCGACTACGACGGAGGCTGACTTGAAGTAAATATTTTATGACAGCCATTTAGTAGGAATCTCTCATTTAATAAAGTAGCCATTATGGTAAAATTTTGCAAATCGAAGACAGAAACTGCATTAAATAATGGAGCCCTTTGGGGGTTATTGATGACCTCTCCGGCTACTGTCTTACTTTTCTAGCAAAAGGAATTATACTCCAGATTGTCTTTGATAATTTCTTTCAAAGGAAATTGGCAAGTTTCTAAGTTAATTGGACAATCTCGTCTCTTTTCTTTTTCATTCAGTTTCTTAAGAATTCTTCACAATATGACTCAGAGAGGTTTAGTTAGAATATGATTCGATTGTTCGTCGGTTTTGAGGGTTGTACTGAGTAAACTAGGAACCCTTATAGTTTTGTCACGTACCGTAAACCGGGGTTACTTTGATTTGCGGGTCGACTTTGATAACAATTTCCGCCGACTACAAAATTGCATGTTTTAATGAATCGAAAAATGTATTAGCATTATTTTTTTCACTATTAGCTACACTAACAATTGCTTTACTACATAGTACCAAAGAACAAGTGCTATGGTATCATTATCGTCTATAAAAAAATATTATTTTTAAGTACGGTTTTATCCTGATTTTTATGGCTTCAAAGCTTTGACTGTACATTAATCTGAAGTAAATATACGAGAATTTTAAATGCTTCATGGTAATGAGTATTTATTCGTAAGTATGAGAAAAAAATAATTTCATTTTTATACCTATAATTGTCAGCGCATCCAGGGAATCTATGAGTTGGGGTGTCATTGATCATCTATACGTGGTGAAATTGATATAATAATAAGCTCAAAATATGACCCTAGATTTTTAATTTATTTGAACCTTATCTCAAAGGAGATACTATTTTAGATTAATCGATTGTGTGGAACGGCACATATGCTGAGAAATCTAAGTTTTTTGCTACATTTTAACTTATCATAAGGAGATTATTAGAAAAGGCTGATTATCTCTGCGATTAAAAGGCATTTAAAGATATTATACTTTTGTACATGCGTAAGTTAAGTTCCTGTATCATATCTAATTTAAAAAAACTAGTAAACCGCCTAAAATTCTTAATTTGTATAATTAACCCCACAACCCCACACATTAAAAATACATATAACAAAAAAAGTACTGAACCGATTTCTATTTTTTTATTTTTACGGACTTTTTAGGTGGGTTACTTTCAATTTGCAGCAAAAATTGAAGTGGTATCAAAGTACCCCATTCTCAATATAACTTTGATCCCATTGTTTTATTTTTTATTTCGTTAAATAAAGGTCCTACATTTTTTTATTTCGCAGGTTGATTCTTGAGAAAAACCCGATTATTATATTTTTATTTAATTTTTTTATGTTCATTAATCTCATCAAAAAATGCATCCAAAGTTCAAAATTGATCAAAGTAACCCCGGTTTACGGTGCGTCTGTTTGTTAATCTGCAGCATAACTAGCAGTGGCCGCGTTAGTTCTAGAAATTTGCAACTTGGCACAGGTATACATATATTATTAATCACGTCGACAAAGTGGAAGAATATTTAAAATGTAGAAAAAAATTTTTTTTGGCTACCTGTCCTTGTAGTAAAGTGGGGGATGTTTTTTTTATTTAACTGTACCTTATCCTATAGTGTCGATATAGTTAAATATTTGAAAGAGTCAAAGAAAATAAGAATTTTAAAAGAAACTTATGTTCTAAAGTCAATATTTTCTGAGATGACACCTCCAAAAAAAAAAATGTGTCGCCCTCTAACTTTTGATTCAAGAGTCTAAAAAAATAGTGGGCTTCTGGAGTACTGTAAAGCTATTTTGGACATAAACGGCTCATCTCTTTTTGAATATTTATGGAACCTTACACTGACCATGGCCCGACTTGCTCTTGGCCGGTTTTCTTGTTGAGGATAGTTTATTATGAGACTTCGTTATTTCCTCGTTTTGTTGTTTTATTTTTATTTACTTTCCATTTGTATTGAATACAAGCTAAAGTCTCAATTTATGAACAGTAGACCATTCTTTTGCTTTGCCGCGGGTAACGGCAGTAAGAATATATTTCATATTTTAAAGACAAACGGGTCTTAATCGCGTAAACTTACGTTTAATTATCACCTGACGTTTCGGGCATGACGTTACACCCGTGGTTGAAGGCAGACTGACGAGAAAATAACACCTTCGAGCTACGCGGGTTTTTTGAACTACCCGCACTTGGTCTTGAGTATTCACTTCTAGGCTAGGGTTGTCATTAGTTTAAACCCGTTTGTCTTTAAAATATGAGTGATAATCGTGAAAGTTTAAATCAATGTAAGAATATATTTGTCACCGTCTCGAATCTTCCTGGTGGTTCTCATAAGTGTCGACTAAGGGATTGTAGTGTTACTGATAATTCTTTGAAGATTGTTGATGGGCAGCAGCATCAACATTAAGGACACACTACTCCAATTACCAATCCGCTTGCCCAGCGTGGCCATTATGGGAAAATGTACCTCCTAATGCCTCCGAAAGCATAGTGGACGGGCATAGGCTGATGATAAGTTGATGTGAGCACAGTAGACAAACAGGACAATGTTAAACAAGCTGTTTTAAGCCTTTACGAGAATTTGTATTTCAGAGTTTGTACCTACACAAAAATACCGATACTAAAATGTCGGCTTTACTACATACCTGCTTCATGATCAACTTTATCTTGTAGATTTTTATTGCATGTTAGTTGTAAGTTGTAAGATGTATGACTACTTGAAATAACAGGTCCCGCCTAGTTTCTTACTGTTTTTTCTCGGTTTAGTGGTGTAGGGTTAGAATCAGAAATATATTTTAAAATAATGACTATTCTTACTGGAATAATGAATCGTTTGACTTTGATTAGCAATATTTTTAATGTATTATTCCATATCAAAATACACAATCCACAATATGCCTTCATCGTAAATAAATTAGTAAAGATTTTTAAAGGAAATATTAAAGGTTTTAAAATTATTAAAGAATTTTGTATCATTAAAAAGTTAGTAACAAATTAAGAAAACACAGCGGAATTAGCGGTACCTAGTACTTGTATGCTTACTTTATCTAGAAATGCCTACCTTCAAATTGTATTTTCACTTCTCATGCTCTTAAAATGTTATTTTAGTCCCTGCATATCGGGACTAAAACTCTTTATTAATCTCTAGGGACTAAAGTAAATTTTTTTTAATTGACTTTGGAAACCCGTAAACAGCCACACTCACGGTGTTCAAGAATAAAGGATAGTCGCCATTTTCAGTGCTTGTGTATGGACCACTTTTGTGCATGCCGTGGATATAACCTCTAAACTTTTTTTTAATTGACTTTGGAAACCCCTAAACAGCCATTTCTAGTGTTTATGATTTTTGAACGAACGGTTATTGCCATTGAAAATAACCTCAAAATATCAATCGTGAAAAAATATTAAGAAGAATCGATTTATTTTCTTGATATACATGTATATTTAATACTTGTTTAATATATGATTAAGATTGAATCCAATTTATTACTTATTTTTTAATAACCAATTAGCTTCGAAATAGTTATGTAGTTAGCTCCAATTCGTTGGCTAAATATGCAAGTATTTAAAGCGTCAAATTTCGAAAAAGGAATACAGATAAAAACTTAAACGCGGAACGAATTTGATTGCTTATTTTTTGTGTTTTTGTCCATAAGTAATATTGTCAAATCGTAGTTATATAATTTACGATGTCACGTCATGCGATGAAGAAGTATTAACGCCTTACTCCAGAATGAAGAAGAATGCAAAAGAGGTGGTGCAAAATCTTTTGCCGCCGAAATCTAGTGTAATATATTCAAAAGCGTATCAAACTTTTATGGATTGGAAAACTGGAAAGCAAATTAGGTAGGTACCAACATCATTTATGGAAGGCGTATTTCTGACATATTTTGATGAAAAATCTAAGAAGCTTAAAACCACACTGCAACTAAACCATATAACTTGAAAAAGTGTGCGAATTTATCGTAAAGTGGCCATGTTCCGGAGAAATCGGAAGTTTTGACATCGCAGAACATATATTTTTTTTGTTTCATATTTGTTCTTTCTGTTAATTAATACTGAGATTATGTAGAACGTAGTTTTTTTCCTCGCATTCTAAGTGAAAAGTAGAGTGTTTAATTCGGGACTAAACAGCCATAATGACACTCGAACTACATCCACCCTCGCTACGCTCGGGTGGATAAATATCTCGTGTCATAATGGCCTGTTTTAGTCCCTCGTTGAACAATCTACTATTATAAAGAAAATTACTTATTGCAAGCGTATTCCAAGTTTGCAAGCCTTTATTTTGTCGGTTGAAAGTAAAATAAACCGTAGAATAACTAAAAACCGGAACAAATTTAGCGCGAACGGCCCAAGTTTACTTTTTATCTGCCTCATTAACGCGGAGTTGTCAGTTTGATATCGGGACAATTAAAATTTGCGGAAAAGTGGGAAAAAATCCCCAAATCACTTAGCGACGACCGTCCAAGACAAACAACTTAGGCACAGATTATACAATTCAAGATATTGCACTGTTTAAAGGTATACGTTACAATAACAGACAATTCCAACACGTACCTACGTCGTTAACGCCTTCGCCGTGGCCATAATGATAATAATTTTCCACTCGCCAACTATAATGTTTGAATTAAGATTACGAACGAAAAATTATAATTATATATTATAACAACTCAACTATAATTAACTGATAAGACAACGGTGTTGGCAACTATAATAAATGTGACCAATCGCGTGCCAGCAAAAAATATTTCAACGAGCGGCTTCCTCAGGATCTACACTTCGTTGCGGCGTATTTATTTCAATATTTAAATTTGTTTACTTATTTTTATTGACGCGTATAAAAAGTATTGTACACAATAGTGCTTTAATCAAGCTTTTTAATCTCGTACCTTACTTAGGTCAAACATCAAGCTTCGTGGCCTAAACACGGTACTCGATTGAAAAGCTCTCTATTATAACACGCTGTTACTGAAGTCACGCTTGTATACTGCCAAACGACCTACTATTTTAAGTTGTTTCTTTTTTATTAAATAGAAAAATATATTCTACATGTTAGTAATAATTTCCTCGTGTATTATACCGTTATTATTGTGAAATAATTTATTTTAACTAGGTACAGTCATTATCCCTATTATTCCTTACAACATCAGTTTTAAATAAAGATATAGAGACTTTAGTGAAGAGATTAGGTATTCACTGGTCTATTAATCAAGATTTCCAATTTTGACTTACTAACAGACACATATTGGATGAAATCATAAATTTAAGTTTTGGCTTATGTAGAAATATGTGTTTTTATATTATTTTCGTTATTGGAGAAACAATAAAAGTTCTTAACCCCTGCGTTTCTGACATAGTTACTCCAAATATACCGCGAGTAAATAAATACCTAAACTTGCAATTAAAATTACAGCACATACGCTCAAAAGTCCAGTGAAAAAGAAATAAGCGCTTTAATAAATTATCTGTTATCCAACTCCCTTGTGGTGAAACAAAAGGTCTCATTTTACTTTCGGAATGAAATTTTGTCATTTTTATGCCTTTACTTCGAGAGTTTTTCTTACAAGTTACAAATGATTTCAGTTTACAAAATATTTAATAGTTATTCTAGACTTGTTTTTGCAACATAACTTGTAATAAATTTTACTTAATCGAAAAAGAGAACATTTTAAGTTCACTTTGCTCCATTTTTAACACAGGAATATACATTTTCCAGTAAATCTTCGGTTGAAAAAATGCACAGACACCCATAGTGGGTGACATAGGCCATAGATAATAGCTAAAAGTTTTGGAAATACGCCAATATTGGTAGAGTAAAAATCGGACTACCGTTGTGAATAAAAATATAGGTTTCGAAAGTTACCTCAACCATGTAGTTCAACTGTTTGGAAATATTAAAAACCGGGCAAGTGCGAGTGGGACTCGTGCAGCAAATATAAAATAGTACATTACGACACAAGTGCAAAAAACATAAAATTCGAAACGAGTGGCGATGTTTCAAAACGCGACCGAAGGGAGAAATTCCTTTTTGCACGTGTCTTCTATACGACGTTTTTTAGTACAAATGGCCTTCCGAAGATTTAGTACAGATGGTACCTTTTTTAGGCTCTAGTGCGAGAAGTGTGTCATTTTACGTCAGGTCCAAAACTTCGGAGGGCCATCTGTACTAAAAAACGTCTCCCTGTCGGTCGTGTTTTAAAACATCGCCACTCGTTTCGAATTTCATGTTTTTCGCACTTGTGTCGTAATGTACTATAATAACATTGAACAAATCACAAATTGTTGCGAGTTTATTTAATAATACATGCATCACTCCCATACTATCAACGAACTTAAAAAAAGACTGAGTTTTTCAAGTCAATTTAACTGTAGGTATGTTTTTTTTTTATGTTTGTTACCTCATAACTTCCAAATGGGTGAACGGATTTTGATGATTCTTTGTTTGAAATTTGATGCTTACCGATTGGTCTCATTTTAATTTGGTCCAGTTTTGACAATCGCATTCGCATTCATAAAAAAACTATAAGCATTAAGCATGTTAACGACGAATGGGGTTAAAGTATGGGGTTCTTCAAAAGAGGAGTGTACAAGTTCTTATTGGGTCGGCAACGCGCATGTGACACCCCTGGGGTTGCAAGCGCCCATAGGCTACGGTGACTGCTTTCCATCAGGCGGGCCGTATGCTTGTTTGCCACCGACGTGGTATAAAAAAAAAAATACTTAATAGCACGCCAACCGATAGCGATCATTCTTATTTAACCGACTTCAAAACAAACCATTAGCACCAAGTCCAGGTCTGATGATGAGATCATGGAAAAATCTGTCGAGGTCGGTTTATAAAAAAAAATTACGTTCTTATGTATGGAAGACATGTCTCGATATTTTCAATTAAACATTTGATAAATTATTTATTATGGTCTTAACTACGTAATTATTATCAAAAATAAACGCTGCATAACCCATTTACCAAGCAGAGCATAACACACGTTACCTTCCGGGTTTGTATCTGAACAAATCTCGTTACTACATTCCCAAACATATGATGTTCATCAATAAAATGAGTGTCACGATACATTAATGTTGTTCCAACTCATCAGTTGCCTTGCTCCATTAGCTACACAGTTGTTGCTCTGAAAAAATATTCTACCTTTATAGATAGTAGCATAGAAAATAATGGATAATAGAGCTCATTCGTACATGACTAAAAATTTATCAATGATACTTTGAAAGCGATGCTTCGTGGGTCATTATTGTTAACCATTATTGTTACCTATAATAATATATTGTGATGATATCGTAATATAAAAAACAAACTTCAGTAATAAAGTAGGATAGATGGGTCGTTTTATAATAATTAATAATAATTATTGCTGCAAGGTATTAATACAGACGAGTCTCAATATATTTCCTGCCTATGAATATTAATTTATCTTCGTGTATAGCCTGTCCACCGGCGTAAAACCATTTTAAAAAGACCAAAAATAAAAAACAATTCCTGTTAATTTCAGCCATTTCATATGCGTCATATTTACGCACTCGAACACAGACGACCCAACTGACTCTTTAAGCTCAATTGTGCCTTAATATAAACTATCTCAAGAAATCCACATGCCCACGGAATGAAAATGTAAATACGACGTCTTATTTAGCATAATATTTTCCCCGCGTCGTCCGCCCAGCCTTCCGGTCTAACCTTTTCACTACAGTGATACTACGAGTACGTATACCTTTATGCATATTTTTCTTTTTAATCCCTTTTCCCTTAGGCTGCGCTTAAACATACATTAGGTACAAGTATCTATATGAAATCTTCTTTTACCCTTCCACATAGATTTGAGTTCTTTTATTTGTATGATGATTTTTTAAGTACAGATGAGGGTCAATTGGAAAAAGATTGTACATATTTAGTTAAAGACCTTCAATGAAAACAAAATTTTACGTCATAATTTTTGTTTGCGAATGGATATTGATTCTTTGCGACGTCTATAACAACCCGCGTCCATATTTCACGCTCTTTTTCCATTTTTGTCCACTCCGCTCGGTTGTCACCAATGAACTTATTGGAATTGCCCCAATCCTACTATACACGCAGGAACCTTGTAGGGCGGTAGATACAATCTAGGGAGCTAGGAAGGCTGCCGCCCTGCCGTAGGCTATCTAAAAATTGCCTACACACATCACAATTAAGGAGACAATCAAGCGTCCAATTCCCATTTTGCTCCTGCAGCAGATGTGTGAGTAGCCGGCTTAAAGACGAAATTGGCTTATGTCTTCACACGAATTGAGTATCTGAGCGCCCTTATGGCAAGCGACAAGTTTCTTAATCAACCAGTCACATATTATTTCACACATTTAGTTTCAGTTAAAACGTTGTAGATTTAATATTGGCGAGTCTCTTTAATGCCTTACCCCCTTATTCATAAACGTCTGCTAACTTAACAAGCCGCTAATAATTGTTTGTCCTTTTCGGTCTTAACAATGAGTCCATAAGAGCAAAAGGGACAAACAATACTTAGCGGCTTGTTAAGTTAGCAGACGTTTATTAATAAGGGGGTTAGCCTGGCGAGTTTCTTTGCTTAAGTCTGGGACCTAACAAGAACATTTTCATTTAGTTAATAAAGCTACATACTCAATATTTAAACGATCGTCAACAGATTCTTATTAAAGGCTGACATTGCGGAAATTACGTAATATATTTATAAAATAAACATAATATGATCTTTAGCCGTGTGGTGACGGCAGTGAAAATACATTTGTCACCACCCCAACTCCTCCTGCGTCATCGTAAGAGTCGACTAAGGGATTGAAGTGTCACTTACCATTATTTAATAAAAGATTGTTGATGGGCAGCAGCGTCATCATAATGGACACATTACTGCGATCGCCAATCCGCTTGCCCAGCGTGACGATGATGGGCATTTACCTTCTAATGCGTCTATCTATACGCATAGTTAATAGGAGAGGCCTACGTCCAGCAGTGGACTATCATAGACTGATGATGATGATGATGATGATGATGATGATGATGATGATGATGATGATGATGATGAATATGATCTTAATTTCTAAAATAATCTTATTTAATTCTGAGTCATAAGTAGTAAGTATAGACTACGGGTTTAATTTAAACACAAGTATTTTAATCATAAATTGTCAATATTTTGAAAGGTTTGCATTGAAAGGGTTGTTGATTGCTATCGTAGGAGTAGATTTAACGTTTCAGTAAGGGAGTATGTTGTTGACATTTCAACACCTTTACGTCACTAGTTTGTACGCAGTATTAGTCGTTTACGGTTAACATAATGGCTGTGGCAATGTAAGTAATTGCCATTTACTGCCTTGTTGGGCACATAAAAGTCCCCCATGGAACTTAATAACACTGTTAAGTGCTCGTTGTTTGGAATTTGATGGTAATCTTAAATATTCTGATTAGGGACTAGAACTAGACATGTTTGCACTTATTTTTAGATAAATAAAATTAAATAATATGAATTTAGACTAATAGTTTCAATGAAATTACAAATGATAGTTGCGATTTATAAGCCAGTCTTCATTATTTCATAATAAGAAATAAAAGAAACATGTTAGAATTATTGACTAGTTTTCTTTTTTTATCTGAAAAATAAAATTAAAATCAAATAAATATGCGACCCAGGTCTTAGTAGTTGAGGGGAATGCAAAAAAAAAACAGATGCGACCAGTTACGGCCAGCCCTGTAGTCTCCCCAGGCCTGTAACAAATTTAAGGTCAAGTGCCTATTTCCTTGTGGAGGCAACACCCACTAAAGAAGTAGACATAATACGAACCAGGATTGGAATTCACCATCTATGTATGGAAAAGTCATATCTGAGTGCGTAGCCAATACCAAACGTTGACGCTCAGTAGGTAGTGTACTCGTAGTTGTCTCTCTCTGACCCTCTTTTTTATTAGTGCGAGTGAGCTCTGCTGTTATTCACGTTACTTTCTATCCATCCCGCTAGTACAGTCGCCATCAGATATATGGTAGCGGTCGAGGTCCCCAAATAAATCGGAGCAACGTAAAATTTCAATAAATTCGTTACGTGAGAAAAGGGCAATAAATTAGAGGCATGTAATTCGTCACAAATTTAGGAGCAACCATTTTTCAATGAATTCGTAACGTATAATTAGGCAAAAATATCGGAACACAGAGATAATCAGAAATATCTGAGCAGTCAGGGTGGTCGTAAATATCTCAACATTTATGGAAAATATACCTTAGTGTCATATACACATCGCTTTTAATTCTTTATGGTCAGCCACAAGTCTTGACTAGGTTGTCAATAATTTAAATTTAGAACAGAGTGGTTTGTTGTGACGTTCTTCGAAAAGAGTAGACATTTGTCATCGTGACAAATATATTTCTGTCTCTTTCGCAAATTGGACAGATATTATGCCTAAATCATTAAAATGAGTTATCTAGTTAACCGCTGTTTTGACGTACCTATTGCCAAAATTGGCAAAGGTAGCCAAGAACAAGGTAAGGAGCAAAGCTAAATTTCGTGAGAAGATGTCGGGTACTCGGCGGTGGAGCAATAAAGTTCGAGTAATACCTAATTATATTGATGTAGGTATTATTAAACAGCGATTACAATGGGATTTGAAAGCAGGGATCGGATAGCGGTTTTTGCTCCATACAAAAGAACGGTTCGAATTCCGTTCTTTTTCGTTCTTCGGTTTATATTTTTTTTGTTAATGGAGTAATTGAAAAATATGATGTTAATAATTACTTAAAATGTCGAATACTACATACAGAGCGTAAAACATTTTAAAATATTCAGCTATATCGAGTTTTTCTAAAAAACCGGTTCCGATCCCTGTTTGAAAGTACTGTTGACACAACAGTGTATAAGTCAATCTAGAATATATTCATAATCATACAGGGTGGCCAAATAAGATATATACACTTTATTTTTGAAATTTTATTCTATACATAACACAAAAGATATAAACCAGTGATACCACTGGTTAAATAAAATTATTTTGGAACGACAATTACACATGGAAAATAATCAGACAAATATCCACCTCCAGTAGCATCGCAGATGCCAACCCTTTTCATCGCATTTTTCATCACTTTTTCACACATTTCCGGCGTTATTTCAGTGATCGTGGTTCGAGTATTTTGTTTTAATTGCTAAAGGTTCGTTGGCCAATTAGAAAAGACAAATCCTTTTAATTAACCCCACAGACAAAAAAAATCAGGAGCTGTCAAATCAGGCGATCTTGGGGGCCAGTTAATGTCACCTTTTTATCACACTTGCTGTCTCAGCGCGCCATTGCTTGCATGCATAGCGGGGAGTAATAGAAAAGTGCAATTCCCTAGGGAGTAATAGAAATGTCACTAAGTCATTTAATAATATTTTGTCTTTAAACTTATTTTTTTTAAAGAGAAATTCTGAATCTGTAAGACATATACTATGTAGTATTTGTTTTTAGGGACCATTATTATGTCTCGTGTTGAAACGTGTTGAATATGTGAAAACAATGTATTTTATTCATTTTAGACATCATGCTTCTTAGGGGATATATGGTTCCTAAAAACAAATACTACTATTTACTGCTTAAGACCTACACAATGCATATCCGAATAGAAATAGTGCAGATAAGTTTATTTTTTCAAAACAACAGGATTCGATTCCCCTGCTGGGTAGTTTTTTTTTTCAAATATATTAATGCAGTTTTTCTGTTTATTAAAATCGATGACATGGTTCCTAGGAAAATATTTTCGTATATCCGATAGTTTCAGACATTCCCATACTGACTGATTTTAATGAGCCACCATTTTAGTAAAGCAACAATAGCGTAAACATATACATACATATATATGTATAATATCACTGTTAGACATCAGTATGTCAAGCCTCCGCAGGCTACGTCTACCGCTTACTATCGGACGGTCCGTGTGCTTGTTTGCCACCAACATACAATTATCACTAATAATACACGTGCGAAAAGGAAATTCGTAACTCGTGTAGATTTTATTTATCTCCACTCGTTCCACTCAACTTAATTTTTTTCGCACTTGTGAATGTCATCTTTGCCCGAGCGCTCTGGGTGTAAAAGCACGTACGTTTTGCTCCCAGAAAATTAACTCGAAACAAGTGTAATTATTTATTATACCGTTAATTTTACGTATCCCAAGTAACATGGGCCTGAAGGCTTAAAACGAATTTATCTATTGATAGTCTATTCGCAGTTTATTTTTAGATAAGGGCTTTCTATAAATGGTTTCTATGAAGAAAAAGTATCCTTATAGTATATCTTTTCTCATATTTGATTTTTTTTAGATGATTTGATCTATAGAACACGTATTTTAAGTACATTTCTAGGTATGACGATTATCTTAGGACATATTGTTCTATAAATAGTTAATAAAGCCTAAAGGTACCTATTTTCCAGTATTTTATTAGATAAGATGGTAAATGTTAAGATTTTACTTTCTACAGATATTCCGTATTAGCTAGTGGTATTCTTATGTTTGTTTATAAAAAGACTAAAGTCTACATAAACTACTTTTGTAGATATCTTTCAGTAATATCTTTTAATATGTTAGTGAAATAGTGGTTCCAGTGTTTATTTGCTTAAAGATAATGTAAATAAGTGCAATTTTACTAGATCAGCTGGCTTTATGCAATGGAGACAGTAAAACAAATTAAAAGATCTGGTGGCTTTCGTCGGAGAGTCAGCAAATATTTAAAAATAGAAGAAAATACAGAGAAGGAGCAAAAGGAGTTCCGATTCTGATTTGCGACTCATGAATTAAGCGGGTAAGATTATCAAAATAATAAATAAAGATTAGACAATAATTTTAATTACGAAATGGTTCCATCTACCTATAAATAAATAAACAATGCGTGTCAAATGTTCATTCTCAGAAATCGGGGAAACTTTATACAGATAGGTACGAATATGATAATTTAGATATATCTACCTAATTTAATACGATCCACAAAAAATAAACTTTCCGCCCCCTTCAAATACACTGATAAAACTAAACATAACACATTAACTGCTACAAATCGGCCGAGTGAACCGTGGATACACCAAACAATTCGACATGTCAAGACGTGCGTCTCGCGACTACTCCGCACGCGCGCACGCCGGCGGCACGAAGTTGCGATTATACCATTACATTATTTCATATTGTCAACAAATAAAAAACAAATTTCTTTAAGAAGGTAACTTCTTGAATTCGTTCTGCATTAATCCATCCAAAATGATACACAACGCACTCAAAATGCCAGTTCTCTGATTGATGTCTAGAAATACTGTGAGAAGTTAAAACAGTATACAAAAATGGCAGTTTATAGGTAATCTTAAACCACTCATAAACCAGTTTATTCCTCGACTAGGAAGTTTGGTTTGCAACAAGTAAAAATAGTCTTGTCATTTACTAGAGCTATACTACAGACTATTCTTTAGAAAGTTTGTTTTAAAGAAATCATTTTTCTAGACAAGTTTAACTAGACGCCATTTTTACTGCCTAATATTTTGTGAAATTATTGTAGCGAACTATTTTTTGGCTTGTTTTTGTACTTTTATGAATATATTCTCTGTAACAAATCGTCCTATACTTTTTAATATACTATATCATGAATGAAACAAATGGCTTAAACATATAAACACAATATTATTTTTTTTATATTTTTATATTGGGTTAATATTTTATTAAATATTACATTTCAAGCGAGCGCTCTTATTTAAAGAGAGTTTTACACAAATTCAGCGAGAGACTTTCATCCGCACCAAGTTTTGCAAGTTTAAGTATCAGTATTAGCCGATGAAAACTAGGCGCATGAAATAAGAAGTTAGAAATTTGTCACGCCATTTTGTAATATTACCTTAGCATTATTCTTTAGAGATATGCGCCATTATACGTATCGTTGTCTATTTATATTAAAATCTTTCTTAAGGTTGGCAGAGTTGAGTTAATTTGGTTTTAAAACTTCTCAGGTAAATACTTCTGTTTAGTTCTGAAGCTTATCTATTAACCATCTACTAGTGCATATCGTGGTCTATAAATAGTATAGAAAGACTCTAGAAGAATGCCTTAAGACTATTTGAAAATGTTTAATTCTTAACTCTGTCTATTCGTGGTTTCTAGAGGGAGACTTATGAATAGTTACAAGGTTGTGCCCACTTTACTATAGGCTATCTATAAGCGTTATTGAAGATAGCTTGGGGGCAATGTTACTCTTATGGTAGACAATCAAATCGAAGTCTATTAGATATCTAATATCCCCTTTTTAGATTCGCTTTTGTTACTTGGGATATCAAAGTTCAAGTGATAGTGATTTATATTTATAATATCAAAACTTCGTTATACAGTGCGTTAAAAGTGCCAAAACAAATAAAACTGTGCAAATCACATCATCTTACCCGCAACAACAGGCATATGTAACCAGTTATCCGTGCAGTATAGCCGCACGCTAATCTCACACTTGCGTTGAGATCTTAAGGTCAAGCTTAGCGTGGCGCGACGGAGGTCTATAGTAACCGGTCACCGCACGCGCTACGAGATAACGGGTTTATAGAGTATCCGTGCGCAGACTGCTTGCCGGCGACGTTTGCCTCTGAGAGGTAAGAGTGCAACGGCAACTTTTAATACTTATTGAACGCGCTGTGCAATATGGAGTGCGGGAAGTGCCATAAAATTCTAGCAGATAAGGATGTCATCAAATGCACGTCGTGTACACTTCACATGCACTACTGGTGTGCTGATTTATCCGCAGAAGACTTTAAGAAAATTCTACCTATGAACAGAATAAAATGGAAGTGCCCAGTATGCAAAGGTAAGAAGCAGTTAAGCTCCGGCCCTGTCAACTCGCCAAAGCAAGCCCTAGTAGAGACAGGTACATCAATCTTAAACATCGACAATGACGCCCTCACTGCCTATTTAGACACGAAATTCAAGGCATTGAGCGAGCAGTGGCGTGCAGACATCCGGCAAGCCGTTCAAGATGTCACAAATACTCTCAAGGAAGATGTTCAAATACTCACTGCACGGATTGAGACGTGTGAGGAAAACTTAATGAAGCTGGAGGAGAAACTGGATGCTTCACCTGTCTCCCATAATGATCCGTCGTTAAGGGCCGAAAATGAACTGCTTCGCAAGGACCTAGAAGACTTACAGTCGAAGTTTGACGACATGGAACAGTCAGCACGCTTGTGCAACGTAGAGATTCAGAATATTCCGGAAAAAAAAGGAGAAGACCTCATGCAAATGGCTAGTAATATAGGACGCTTGCTTGGAGTCGATTTATCCGTCGACAAAATCAAAGCGATTCACCGCACCGCTCATAGTGCTATCACTGATCGTCCGAAAAATATAGTGATGCAACTTACCACCCGACGGCTGCGCGACGACGTTATTGCTGCTGCCCGTACTCGCCGAAATCTTACCACCGCCGAGCTGTTCCCGCATACTAACGCTGCTGCAGTGGCCGACACACGGCGGTTTTACGTCAATGAGCATCTCACATTAAAGAAAAAGATTATTTTTGGTAAGGCGCGAAATTTAGCCAAGGACAAGGGCTACAAGTACGTCTGGGTGAAGAACGCCAACATCCTGTTGCGAAAAACCGACGAGGCTCGTGTCCTTCACATTCGAACCGATAGTGACCTGTTAAAGATCTGACTACGCCGTTATAGTTTTGCCATTGTATTATATTCTTTTAATCTCCTCGGATGTTGCATAAATTATCCTATCTTAACTACTGGGCGCTACACAATTCACTGTTACTGTAATTATTTTGTTCACACCATTATTTGTGTATTATAACAATAATCTCTCCATTTACTATCAAAATTGTGGTGGCCTAAAATCCAAATTAGACAAATTACGCTTAAATGTAATGTTATGCACGTATGATATTATTATTCTGGTAGAGACTTGGCTCAACGATTCTATACTTGATGCCGAAGTTTTATCCGATGACTTTGTAATTTTTCGTCGTGACCGTAATCTCAGAGTGACCAAAAAGAAAAGTGGCGGAGGTGTACTTGTTGCTGTCAGAAAGGGTATAACTGCAATAAGACGATCTGAGCTGGAGGTGGACGACCTTGAGGAGATACTTCTTTTCTTCCCGAATGGTAAAAAAACTTTGCTCTTATCCGCTTGCTACATACCACCTTCCACGAGGAATAATATTTACGAATCCTACCTGTCTCGTATTCAAAATGCGCAGTTAAACTTGTGCCCAAGTTCTTTGCTCTTAGTTGGTGATTTTAATCTGCCTTATATCAAATGGTCTTTTAATAACAATACTCCCCCTGGTTCACCTTTGGATACTGACAGTGAAATAGCTAAGCTTCTCGCTTGTACCATGGCTTTTGCCAATCTTAAGCAGTACAATAGTGTACTCAACGAAAATGGCAAAACATTAGACCTTGTTTTCGGTAGCGTCCAGAGATGTGACTTAACTGTATCTGCTGATCCCCTGCTTGACACTGTTCCACATCACCCCCCTTTAGATATCCTCTGCGACATGTCTGAACCCAAAACAATGCGACCCACATGTAGGCGCAGACGTAACTTTTACAAAGCTGAATATGATAAAATAATAACAGATATATTATCCATCGACTGGGACTCTGAGTTTACCGACTTACATCCGGAAGCATGTGTTACTATATTTTACAACCATATCAATTCAATCATAAAATTACATGTCCCCCTGTCCAAACAGAGTTCAGCACGTTTTCCTACCTGGTTTTCTAAGAGCTTAATCAGCACATTGCGAAGAAAAAATAAAGTCAGGCTAAGGTGGAAAACTTATGAATCGCCCAGAGACTATCAAGAATTTAGTTTGCTGCGTTCTCGAGCCAAATGTCTATTACGAAATTGTTACCAGGATTACATAAAAAATATTGAACATTCACTAGTACATAATATAAAGCAATTCTGGAAATACACATCTAATTTTAAGAAATCTAATACAGGATATCCCGAAATAATGAAATTAGACAATGTGTGTTCTGATTGTCCAAAACAAATTTGTAATATGTTCGCAGATTATTTTAGGTCAGTTTTTGAGCCCGCGTCAATTAATGCATATAATGTAAATTCTCTTGAACAGTTTAACGCCAATAATTCAGTTTGTCATTTAAGTAGCATATCTTTCTCAAAACTCGAAGTTCTCTCAACTTTAAAGGAGATTGATGAGAGTAAGGGGCCCGGCCCAGATGAGTTGAGTCCCGTCTTTGTCAAGCGTGCGCGCAGTGCTCTGGCACTGCCGTTGCAACTCTTGTTTAATAAATGACTGTATCACGGCATATTTCCAGAACAGTGGAAAATCGCACATATTACACCTATACACAAATCGGGTGCTAAGGATAGCGTGGAAAATTACCGGCCCATTTCTATTTTATCTTGTATCCCAAAAATTTTTGAAAAACTGGTGCACAGTAGAATTTCTAAATTGTTTAAAAATCATATCCTGCAAGAGCAACATGGATTTATTAGGGGCAAATCCACTGCCACAAATCTCATCCTGTTCACTGATACTTTATTTCAATCTCTTGATAATAATGCACAAACAGATACAATCTACACTGACTTCCAAAAGGCTTTCGATAAAGTAGACCACTTGATACTTTTAAAAAAACTGTCATATAACGGAATAAAGGGGAATCTCCTCAGATGGTTTGCCTCCTACCTCCAACACCGCACCCAATCTGTTGTAGTTAATGGGTATACCTCTTCACCTACTGCTGTCACTTCTGGAGTGCCGCAAGGCTCTATAATCGGTCCGTTCCTCTTTATATTATTTATTAATGATATCTCATCATGTTTCAAGAACTGTAACTTTCTTTTGTATGCTGACGACTTAAAAATTTATAAAAGGGTACACACTGACGTAGATGTTCAACTGATTCAAGAAGATCTAAACAGATTAAACGATTACTGTAAAGCTAATAAACTATCCCTGGCTTATAGCAAATGTAAACATGTCATATTTACAAGAAAACATAAAATACTACGAAACTCGTACACACTAAATGAGCATCCACTTGAAACAGTTCCACATATACGAGATCTGGGTGTCATTCTTGATGCAAAACTGATATTGGACAAACATATCGATTACGTCCTCAAAAAATCATATAAAATGCTGGGATTTGTAATGCGTGTCACCAAACCATTCAAACAGAAGCTAAGTCTTATACATCTATTTAACTCTTTAGTTCGGTCTAACCTCGAGTATGCGTCAGTTGCATGGAATCCCTTTTATAATATTTACTGTAACAATATAGAAATGATACAAAAGAAATTTCTACGCCGACTTAACATTAAAATGAAACTCCCTCGGTGTTCTTACGATCAGCTCTTAGTCATATACAACATGTTATCCCTTCGTGATAGACGGTCGGTTGCAGATGCCGTTATGCTGCGGGACATCTGCGTTGGTGATATCGATTGCCCGAATTTATTATCAAGGTTAAAATTTCGCGCTCCTACTAAATCAACGAGGTGTAATCACCTCTTCAGTCTTCCTAAAATCCAGACCAATGCTGGTAAGCGTGCACCCATATATAGACTATGTAACCACCACAATAAATGTCACAGTGAAATTGATCTATTCTCCAAATCACGCGCCCAGTTCAAATCGGCTGTTTCAAAATTATGTAAAAGTAGCACTTAGCCCTTATTGATTATCGTAATACTTAGCATGCATCTATTTTGACCTATATAGTGTAGATATGTCACCTAAAACAGTTTTTCCTTTATAATTGTGTCTATTTCTGTATCGGTATTTTATGTTCACTGTGAGATACATTTAAGGAAGCATATGTACCTACAAAATGTAAACCAAACTTAATTGTATACTTTCCCTGTATGTTTCTGTGTTGTCTCCTTAATAAATAAATAAATAAATTGTATCGTAATTAACTATAAGTCATTACAATTTTCATAATTTTTGTAAATTCTTGATATGAGGTTCGACCTACCTATGTTGGAATTTCGCTACAATTGTGGTATTTTTGTGACAATATATAATTTTGCTTCGCTTAAAAGACGGTTGATTGCTAAAAGTTCTTGCAATATATTTGAAACACAAACAACCACACGGCCCGTCTTATGATATTTAAGTGGTAACCGTAGCCCATGGACACCTGCAATGGGAGAAACAGTCAATTTACAATTCTCGGAGTTGTCACCGTGGTAAAATAGGATCCGCAAATGACTTTTTGGTATTCTGTTCACCCTTTATACTTTTTTAGTTCCGTTCAAATAAATCATTTGCTGGCTTTACGATTTTATTTACCTATTAATATGATTACATCAATAAAAAATCAAAATTGAATTTATGCATTTTTCGATAATGATGCTTGAAAACTTCTCTTTTATCTAGGAAACTCATTTACTCACCGACAACAGTGCCGTCAAAATCATCTTTGACAATGACAACTTAAAGTAGTAGTAGTGACAACATAGTAACAAATTAAAATAAACTATGTGACGCAGACTTAAGGTGTATTTCCTATAAATGTTCCGATCTTTATGATCATCCTGGCTGCTTCGATATCTTTGAGTCATGTTCGTTCCGATATCTTTACCTACTTGTACGTTACGAATTAATTGAAAAGTGACTGCCCCTAAATTTATGACGAATTACACGCTCCCAAATCATTGCCCTTTTCTCACGTAACGAATTTACTGAAATTTTACGTTGCTCCGATTTATTTGGGGACCTCGACCGCTACCATATATCTGATGGCGACTGTACGAGCGTATTAGTACGAGCGAGCCAAATAGCAAGTAGCGGCAGCTTATGGTACGGCTACAGGTGACGTAACAATGTAATGCCTCCTCTTTCGAAACAGAATGACATTAACAGATATTGCTTTTACAAAAACTTCCATTTGGGATTTTCTTTCGCAGCATTCAATGGGAAAACAAGATTACATTCGTGTTCGTTGTCACATTATTATTTTCCTTTACGATCTGATTGAGAATAAGGAAATCGTAAAGTTTAACTCTTGATTGGGTACAGGTGAGGATTAGGAAAGAGGGTTTACGTGAACAGGTGTTAAGATAAACAGTCCCAAATAAACAACGTTTATTTTCCGAAATTGAGGTGGAATTTAATGAATAACAAAATTTTGGCAAGCTTTTCAGAACTTTTAATTAGAAAAACATCGGTCTAAAAATAATATTATAAGATTATTTTGTTACCGGTACAGTTCGTTCGGAAAGTGAAGGCATGCGGCAGCAAGGCGTGATGTTAGGTATGTTCCGAGCAAACTACTTACCCGAGATCTTAGAAACCGAGCTATGTATATTTTGTTGGCGACACCTAGCGGCATGCCTGTGAAACTGCTACGCAGGCATCAAACGTCGCCGTCAGCGCAGCACCGAACATGACCAGCCTGCCACTGGCGCCATCTGTAACCTGCGGAGGAACTACAAATACCTACCTGCTCAGTAGGAGTGGGTCGAAAATCATAAAAACCGTTGACACGCGGTACCGGTCTCTTTTCTGTTCCGGACGCCACCAAGTGAAGTTTTTAATTGTAATTATTGTGTAAGAGGTGTTGTTAGTATCGTTCTAATTAATTATAAATAGTATAATAGAATAAATATATAAAGTTATAAATATATAAAGTTGTAAATAATAATATAATGTTATTTAAAGACTTACACTCAATTGATTTGCCTACCTGTGTATAGCTAAGTAAATTAAAGTATACTTACCTGTGTATATTGCATTCACTTATTTATCCCAGCGTAAATAATAAAAATACAGTTCTGTTTCTCAAGTTTTATTTATTTCTAGATAAGCAACCTCATAGCTTACATCAGAAGTGCTGGAAAAATGAAAAAACACAAGCGAACACGCTCGCCCTCGCCCTCCTCGTCGTCATCGGCAAGGACTCCGTCTCCGCCTCCTCCGAAAAAGAAGCACAAGAAGAAGGTACCCAAATCAGACGATGGAGAATTTGTGAGTACTTCAAGTGCGATTTCACTCAATAGTATGATGCGTGGTTAAATATAATCGAATCTTATGCTCGTACGTTTGCATGGAGTGATAGAATGACGCGTTACCAGGCTCTAAATAAACTCAAAGGATCTGCAAAAGTGTGGTACGATTCCTTATTGCGAACTAGTTTTGATTGGACAAATTGGAAGTGGCAGACTTGGCATAGTAAGATAACGGCAACATTTCAAATTAAAAGAAACATGTTTGAATGTTTAACCCCTTACCGCATACGAAGCCTTCTGTGGCTACCAATGTTTACTATTTTATTAAAGATAATCAATGATTAATTATTAAACACAACATTATCAATAATAAAAAGCCGTCTTTCGTGAATCGGAACGTATTTTTTTTATACTTGAGGGTAAGAGATTTCTTATAAAAATGTTGAGGGTAAGTGCGTTGTGTTCATTTGATGCAGTGCGGAGAATATTGCTAAAAAGTGAAATAGATAAACAATATCTAAACGGTAAATAATTACATTAAAAAAAATATAAACACATAGCTTCAACATTCATTTATCCATGTTTTATAAAAAAATTGATAAACATTATGTATTTATAGTAGATTTGTTTATGTTTTTAGCGACGGCCATATTTGGCTTCCTATGCGTTCATGTCAAAAATTGTGTCAGTCATATTTGGCTTCCTATGCATTTAGGTCAAAAACAGTTCATGTCATATTAGGCTTCCCATGCATTAAGGAGTTTTGTTGCTTATTTCAGAAATGAATCCTTCGAGGTTTTATGGAGCATCACGTCATGTAAATATAATAATGTGAAAAAAGTCTGGTACATTTATGTTTCAATGATAATCGTAACGTACGTAAAAAATATAATTAATATCACAAAACATGTTTGCATTTATAATTATCTAACAGTAAAATTGAGCTTCCTTATACTTCTTTAAACTTCCTTATGTATTTTTGTACAACGAAGTCTACTTGCATATGAAGCCAAATATGATGAGTAGCTATATTTTTGCTGTAATGCATATGAAGCCAAATATGACGGGGTACTATAAGACTGTAATACATACGAAGCCATATTTGACACTACCTCTTAACTTTCTTGTTTTTGAATTAAAAAAAATAAAATTGATGAAAACGTGATAATTATTCAAAATAACATGATATTATGCACGAAAAAAATTTTTTTACCAAGCCCTTCATAATTCATGCAATAAGGGGTTAAAAGAAATCATTGAGCGTAAACCTAATGAAGATCAATCTCTTTACGAGTTTTTCTTTGAACAAAAATGTAAGATTGATAGGCTGTCATTGAATTTTACGGAACACGATATCATATCCATAATTTTAGGGAATTTGCGTGACGGTACTTTAAGTAGCTCAATAGAAGCGGGTAATTTTAATACATGCGACAGTTTGGCCAGTTTTTTGCACAGTCGCAAGTATAAATGCAAATCTGTAACTAAACAAACTATACCGGGACATAGTAAGCAAACTGACTTACGTAGTAAGTCTTTTTCACCGCATTTAAATACAGGGCAAACGGTTGCGTCTTCCGTAGATCAAACTTCTGATTCTGTTAAATCTGGACAACATCAAAACCGCGTTAAATGTTTTTGCTGTGGTGGAGCCCACAAAAGAAGCCAGTGCGAAGTTAAATGTGAATTTTGCGGTAAAAGAGGTCATAATGAATCAGTGTGTTTTAGTAAAAAGAATCAGAAGGTTGCAAAACAAGAGACGAAGCTTATTAGCTGTGTAGATTCAAAAAGTAAATTGTTTAAGAATGTCATGATAAATAACAAATTTGAGCACGTTGCGTTTATCGACCCTGGCAGTAGTTGTAGTCTTATTAGTCAAGCGTTAGTTAATAAATACGAATTAACGACTACTCCATTGACGACCCTTATAGCATTGCACGGATTTTCAAAAGATACCTGTAAAATAGTGAACAATTTTATGACAGTTTCACTAAAATTAGATGATGTTGATTTGTCGGATGTAGATATATATGTTCTCGATGAAATAGCCGGGTGTGAAATTTTAATTGGTCGCAATGTCACTGAACGCCAGGATATTATGTATTCACGTGTTGGTAATGTGTTGAAATTCAGCTATCAAAAGTCTTTTGACAATTTTTGCAATGCTGTAAGTAGGAGCGAAATTGATGCCGATTCACATCATAACGAACTAGTGCAATTATTTCATAAATATAATGAATGTGTCGCAAGTAGTATCAAAGATTTAGGTCAAGTTGACAATCACGAAATGACTATAGAGTTGAATAGCACGAAACCTATTCAGTTCAGACCATATCGAAGTTCGCATGCCAATAGAAAAATCGTTCGGGATATGGTCGACGAATTATTAGAAAGCGGCATAATTCGAGAAAGCAATTCTGCCTATGCTAGCCCCGTGTTATTGGTGGACAAGAAAAACGGCGAAAAAAGATTATGCGTTGACTACAGGGCCTTGAATAAAATAACTGTCAAAAATAAATACCCTATGCCCCGAATAGAAGACCTCATAGATCGATTACAAGGGTGTAAATATTTTACAAGTTTAGATCTCAAGAGTGGTTACTACCAAATTAAAATGAGTGAAGATTCCATCAATAAAAGCGCTTTTATAACTGAGGACGGTCACTACGAGTTCCTTAAACTCCCTTTTGGGCTTTGTAACGGTCCGTCGTGTTTCCAACAGATGATGAACAAAGTATTAGGAAACTTGCGTTTTGGTAAAATCATAATTTATTTGGACGACGTCTTATTAATTAGTGAAACTCCAGAAGAAAATTTAGCTTTGTTAGAATCAGTCTTAAAAATATTTAAGGAACACGGACTAAAATTAAACTTAAAGAAATGCCATTTTCTAAAAACTGAAATTGATTTTTTGGGATACAAAGTAAAATACAATACTATAAGGCCTAGTGAGAAAAAAACCGCGGCTGTTAAAGATTTTCCTCAGCCCAAAACCGTTCACCAGTTACGACAGTTTCTAGGGCTCATTAGTTACTTTCGTAAATTTATAAAAAATTGCGCCCTGCTGTCAAGCCCCCTTACAAAATTGTTAACAAAGAATAGTACTTGGTCCTGGTCAAGTAGTCAACAGCAAGCGTTTGAAACATTAAAAAACGCACTTTTATCCGAGAATATACTAACTATTTATGACCCAAATAAAGAATGTGTACTTTACACGGATGCTAGCAGAGACGGGATTGCAGGTATTTTGATGCAAGTTACCGATGAAGGGGAGAAACCGGTACACTATTATAGTCGTCAAACTTCTATTGATGAAAAGAAATATCATTCGTTCGAATTAGAGTTATTGGCTATTATTGCATCTTTACAGAAATTCAGACTTTATTTATTAGGCTCCCCGTTCAAAATTATTACCGATTGCAATGCTGTACGTTTTGCAATGACAAAGAAAGAGATTGTTCCACGCATTGCACGTTGGGTACTTTCTACTCAGGAATTTTCCTTTGATATAATACATAGAGATGGTAAAAAAATGCAACATGTTGATGCGCTTAGCCGCAACCCAGTGCAATGTGGGGAACAATCCGAAGCCGAGATCATTTTGTCGATTACCGAAGCAGATTGGTTGTTGTCGGTACAAATACAAGATCCTGAAATAGTAAAAATTAAAGAAATTCTTGAATCAGGAGAGGCCGATTCCAATCAAAATATTTTTTGTAAATATGAACTTTTAGGTGGCAAAGTATACAAACGAACTGATCAAGGTCGTCGTTGGGTCGTCCCTAAACAGTGTATTTGGCAAATTATTAAATCTAACCACGATGACCTTGGTCATTTTGCTGTTGATAAAACTGTAGAACGAATTAAGGATAAATATTGGTTCCCTAAAATTCGACGCACTGTAAAGAAATATATAAGTAATTGCTTAAACTGTATATCGACGGCCCCTACGTAAGTTGTCGTAAGTTGAAAATGGCAAGTTTACAGGAGAGCACTTTAAAGTTTGAAATGTGTACCGTAGTCACATAGTTCAATGGATTGCTTTGAAAATTGGCATAATCAATAACAAAGATACTATCTTTATAGTGATATAATTACTTCTCTGATATATTTCATATTTTTGCCGGAATTGCACTTACGACAGTATATGACGGAGAAGAGAATCTAAAAATTGTGGTATCTATTACTTACTTCACTTTACGCCGGTGGTCATAAATGTTCAGTGATCGTAAGTAATACATACTACAAGATACGTTGGAATTATGCGTGTAAGTTTTGTCGTATCTGTTATTTACAACATTATTTTGCGGACACATTATAAAAACTTTGTGTTAGTTACTATATTATGCCATTTAACAAACAATTTAATAGTATTTTTATGGAACCCTGATGGAATATTTTGAGAAAATTAAGCAGGTGAAAAGTTTTTTTGTGTGTTTTATTATGAAAAATAGATCAGATAAAGTGTTTTTGTACAGTTTTTGGAAAATGTCGTGTTGAATGAAGACGAGACTATGTAGTTGAGTTTGATGTAGCTTCATTGTTTGCGAGTATTGGAAACTATAAAAATAATTAAAGATGTTGTCGCTCGTAGGTAACGACTGTGCACATGAAATTCATCGAACATTTCCTGAAAAGTTGCTATTCCGTTTGACAAGAGGAGTATTATTTGCAGATTGAAGCAAAGAGTTCTCTTATAATGTAGTACTGGTCAACATTTCCATGGATAAATTTAAGCAGAGGGCATTCAAGAGTTGTCCGAAAAGGCCGAGATGCTGGTTACAAAATGTGGATGACGTTTTTGCTGTAATTCCTGATAGAGTTGTTGATGTGTTACTATCCGATCTTAATGAGATGCATCCCAGAATAAAGTTCACATCTAAGAGAGAGGTGGATGGGACACTTTGTTTTCTTGATAGGTTATCAATGCTAGGTCAGAATGATCGTCTGTCACAAAAAGTCTACAGAAAAGCTACCTGCTAACTGGTTTATACCATTATCTCGCAAACCTGTCCTCGCGGTTCTGTGATTCACAATACATGCGAAATGAGTTTATATCTTTTATTCACATCACATCATTCGCCTATTTCGGTCCACTGCTGGGCACAGGCATCTCCTATTTATTACTTCCTGTTATCTAAACTATTACAAATGTTGCAACATGTCAGACGAGACGAGACGTTGGAGAGCTTGGAGAGGAACATATATGGTTGGAGACAAAGTCAGCGTACAAGGAGCTCAGGGACGTTTCGACATCACCACACAGTAGGGAGGGCACCATCATTCTTGCCTCATATTACAGGAGTGACAAACGGAATTGGACGCCTATTACGCCGAAGGTGTAGCATTAAGACCATTTTGCGTCCTCATACCAATATGAGTACTTCTTACGATCTCCAAAGGACGGAAATTCACTTGGCAGTTCGGGTGTTTATGAGATACCGTACGACTTCGATAAGGAACGACGTAATGGGTCTACAAGACTCGGAGCACATTCGGAGTGCCAAGGACAGGGGATAGATATAGCTCGGCTGTGGTGGACGCATACGATACAGGCACATTGCATTTCCTAAACGCTTTGATAAAGTGAGGATGCTGGTACGGTAAAGATGCTACCTGCCACGGAAGATATACAGAGCGATTAAGAGTAATTTTAATCGGAATGGGGGCTGGACTGAGCCAACGGCATAGAAACCGGTAATCTCCGAGCTAATAATGATGGTTTTGTGCACACAGTGACTTCGTGTGCTTATCATCTGTTAC
This sequence comes from Thaumatotibia leucotreta, assembly GCA_025490895.1. Lineage (NCBI taxonomy): Eukaryota > Metazoa > Arthropoda > Insecta > Lepidoptera > Tortricidae > Thaumatotibia > Thaumatotibia leucotreta. Next base: position 18,162 of record JALPQI010000893.1, on the reverse strand, counting down.
GTAGTGTTCGGTGACATAAACCCGCAGTCGGACATGGCATCAGTGCCGGCGCAAGACCACACTCAACCCGTTTATGTCAACGGGCTCAGCGAGCCGCTTGGTGCTCATCTGTTTTTTATCCACTTTTTATATTTACCGAAGTTTAGCCGTTTTATTATAATTTTGTGCATTTAGTTAGTACACAAAAACAGTCTATCATTCAGCATTAGGAACGTAGTTTTGAAATTATAATTATAGACATGGCAGATTAATGACTTCTCTCACAGTGCAAAGACATAATAAAAAATCAGTTAACAAAAATGCCTTCAGCTTCAACTACATCAAAATTATGAGATCGATATCAAGCGTTTTTCAACGTAATTATATTCTTAAAGAACAGTCGCTTTCATGATTAGATACTGCAACCGTTGGCGGTTTCATTCAGTCAGCAGTCAAATCTTCGAACTACAGACGATGATTTCAGTGATGAATGATGACTAAATACTCATAAATGAACCCACCAACTGCTGCAGTGTTTTATAATGTAAGTGATAATGATTGTTTTGTCGTCGTCACTATCACTGACCATAATTATTTGATTAAAGATTCACGATGGGCAGCAGCGCCATCATAGTGGACGCTTGCCCAGCGTGGCGATTATGGGCATTTACCTCCTAATGCATCTATACGCATAGTTGATAGGAGAGGCCTACGTCCAGGAGTGGACTATCATATGCTGATGATGATGATGATGCATTTATTTATCGTTTGGTTCAAAAAGAAGCGGCGAACCTGTATAATGAGCAAAAATTATTGAAATACGCTGACATTATAATTGTAAATTGTAGTAACTCTGCATTTGATCCGGCGCATACTGTCTTAAATATCACTTACAATAGAAATTTAAAAACAATTTCCGACGAAAAATGTCTCAAGTACACATACAACACAAAAAAAATAATAAAATCCAACGTAAATAGTAGTATGTTAAACTTAAGACAAAACACCGATCTTCAACTCCGAAGTAAGTTGTGGTAAGTAATAACATACTACAGTATTCACCGGTATTATAAAAAAATTGTCAGCATCCATACTAATAAATTCACAACTGATTTCTGAGTGAACTCGAACAGATTGCTAACTTTGCTTAGTGGTTTTAAATAATTTTTATTTCTGAACCGTCTTTTATTTTATCTCAGACTACATTTTGTTTAACTCCAACGGCCGTTTCGAAAATTAATTTTGGTCTCGCAGTTACTTTGAGTTTGTTTCCGATGTAGTGTCTTACTATTATCGAATAAAATGTATCTTTATCCATTTTTGTTTCATCTAGTTGTTAGTTTTTGGTAAAAAATTATCGCTCTTGAAAAACCTCTGCCCCACCGCGTATAAGATCGTAACTGGCACTTACGCTGCGCGAGCGCGGGTGGCCGCCCCGTATTAACTATCGTAAGTACACTTACTACAGTATACGACGGTGCTTTTTTAAGTTACGATAGTTTTCGGGTGTCAAAAACCTATTTGTAATAGGTTTTTTTAATTTTTTCTTCGTGGAACGGAAACATTGCTAAAAGATATAATGTTTTATGAAATAAAAAGAAAAACCCAAATTTCAAGTTACGACAACTTACGTAGGAGCCGTCGATATATAACAAAAACAAAACCGGTTCCAAAGAAGGTTTACTACACCCTTTGCCAAAGTATGCGAGACCTTATCACACATTACACTTAGATCACGTGGGCCCCTTCGTTAAAACAAAAGAAAATAATAAATATCTTTTGATTATGGTAGATTCGTTTACAAAATTCGTATTCATATTTGCCGTGCCGAATACTGACAGTATTAATGTTATTAATGAAATGACAAATCTTTCAAAAATCTTTGGTTATCCCAAAAGACTAATCACAGACGCCGGGTCTTGTTTTACATCACAGCGTTTTAAAGAATATTGTAGTAATAAAAACATAAGACTACACACAGTAGCCACTGGTATGCCACGTTCCAATGGCCAAGCAGAACGGTTTGTTAAAACTATCTTAGACGCCATGAGAGCTATGGGTGCCGATTTATCCGATGATAATTGGGATAGGTGTGTAATACCTCTACAACAGGGCATAAACAGCACTATACAGAAAACTACGAAAGCGGTACCTAGTAAAGTGTTTTTCGGTTACCGATTACGTACTGATGCAGATATTCTAGCACCTAATAGCGATGATGAGTCTGAAGTAGATGTTACTGAATTACGCAAATCTGTCGATAAAAATATAAAGCTTAACTCCATGCAACAAAAAGAGCAATTCGATAAAACACGCAAGAACGCTCAGCAATACCAAGAGGGTGATTTAGTCCTTATTAAAATACAAAGCCAATCTAACGATGGCCGTAGCACGAAGTTGTTACCAATATTTAAGGGGCCATTCCAAGTGGTCAGGGTCTTGGGAAGAGACAGATATCAAGTGGAAGATGTACGCGGTGCTGAACGTACTAATAAGCGGTACACTGGAACAGCGGCAGCAGAAAATATGAAGCCCTGGATACACATCCGTGATTGGGACGTAACAAATGAGTAGCAGTGTTGGCGAGGTAATTATTTCACTGTTTATTTAATTTTACAACTTAAAATTATATTTAAAATATGTATAATATATTGGTATTATTTGATTACAAATTAGGCGAGCCTTGGTAAAATGCCGTAAGAAAACGAAATTACGGATAAAGGTATCGTTGTATTTGTAGGTAATCATTGATATTAATAATTAATCTTAACTAATGTCACTCAATTCCATCATACTAATATATTATTATTTGTCTCTTACATACTCCATGCAGAATAATTACCGAATTAGTAACAAATAACAGTAAATTTATTATTAAATCGGTAAGAACTCGCTAATCGAAGGGATATTGGGTTGATAATATAATGAGCCGGTAAACACTGAAGTTAACGGGAGCAGATACGAGCACTATAAGTTCAGATTGAGGAACAAAATGGTGCTATAAAGACGCTCCGTACTGTGACTTGGTGTGGTGATTATATATTAAACCAGGTTCTTCAGACTAGCGTGTTGAGGCGTATGGTTACACATACAACATAGTTCCATTTAATCAGACAACTATTTTATTCGCAGCATTTTACCCGGCTCGTGGAGTACCCGAGGCGGGCACAACTGTCGCATGGCCGTGTTGGCGACACCTAGCGGCATGCCTGTGAAACTGCTACGCAGGCATCAAACGTCGCCGTCAGCGCAGCACCGAACATGACCAGCCTGCCACTGGCGCCATCTGTAGCCTGCGGAGGAACTACAAATACCTACCTGCTCAGTAGGAGTGGGTCGAAAATCATAAAAACCGTTGACACGCGGTACCGGTCTCTTTTCTGTTCCGGACGCCACCAAGTGAAGTTTTTAATTGTAATTATTGTGTAAGAGGTGTTGTTAGTATCGTTCTAATTAATTATAAATAGTATAATAGAATAAATATATAAAGTTATAAATATATAAAGTTGTAAATAATAATATAATGTTATTTAAAGACTTACACTCAATTGATTTGCCTACCTGTGTATAGCTAAGTAAATTAAAGTATACTTACCTGTGTATATTGCATTCACTTATTTATCCCAGCGTAAATAATAAAAATACAGTTCTGTTTCTCAAGTTTTATTTATTTCTAGATAAGCAACCTCATAGCTTACAATTTCGATTAGGGTGTTCCACGACACGACAGTGTGACGGATTTCAATATTTTAACGTTAAAATTTAATTAAAACCATCACTTTCATTCCGTTATATAATATGTCGTTTCATCATTCGACTCTGAAACCTTCGTAGTAGGCCCCCAGAAAGCGGAAATGAAAAACTTGTTGAAATGCAAAATAAATTTCGAACTCGTTTTAAACTTGTATAATAATATTAAAACCATAATAAATCTAATATTATTTTAATCATATGAGCATTTTATTTTTCTTAAAATATGATACGATATTTATATATCGCGAATTTAATCATAATCATAATCATACATAATCATAATATTTTATTTATAAAACCAATTTATACGTCACTAATAAATAATTCGTAGTAATTAACTACAGTGCAATACAATATAACGATAATAATTAATATAAAAGTCATTCATTACAATATTATTTCTACACTGGTTGTGTATACGCTATAAATTCGTTATAGCTATAAAATGACTGCTCGATAAGCCACTGCTTTAGGCGGAATTTAAAGCTGCTCAAACTTGGAGCATCAATAATATTTTTTGGCAATTTATTGTAGACGGTGGGGTCCATGACATGAGTGAGTTTAGAAGACTTGGCCCCTATACCACAAAACTTTACAAGCGTACAATTCTACAAAATTGTCAACTTTTTGTATGGGAATTTATACAATTTTGTAGAATTGTACGCTTGTAAAGTTTTGTGGTATAGGCCATTGGTCAACTTCCGGCCTACACGTATAATCTTGTCAGCGTTTCGCGTTTGATAGGAGTTTAACATTCCAAATGTTCTGAATGACGCCAGATTAGCTCTCATATATGTAGCCACATGCAGAATGACTATTGCTGGCAGTGTTAATATCCCTAGCTGGATAAAAAGCGGCTTCGCGTGGGCATCGTGAGGCACTCGGGCAATTATTCTCACTGCCCGCTTCTGGAGACGGAATGCCCGCTCCCAGTCCGCACAGCGACCCCAAAGCTCGGCCCCATACTGGAGCAGTGAGTGCACCGTGGCGAAGTAGCAGGTGCGCGTTGCCTCTGTAGACACCATCCTCGCAACCCTGCCCAGTGCAAAGCACGCCCTCCCCAATTTCCCACACAGCTTATCCACGTGCTGATTCCAAGTCAGGCATGTGTCGATCTCGAACCCTAAGAAGTTTGTACTAGTGGCCTGTTCAAGTACCACATTACCTACCTTGACAGTGAGTGGTTTTGTCGAACGGCCAGCAAGATTAAAGACAAGGTAATGAGTTTTCTTAAGGTTCAAAGATAGCCCGTTCACATCAAACCACTCGGCCAGCTGTGAGGTAGTCTTGTTCAGTTTTTGCTCGATGCTTTCCACTGTCGTTGCCGTGACGATCGCGGCGACGTCGTCAGCATACATCAGGACCTCGGCTGCGTCTATGGACTCAGGTAGATCATTCAAGAGGAGAGAAAAAAGCAGGTTGGAGACCGTTTATTACAACTGTGTCTGTTTTCTATATATAGTGAACGAATATTAATTTATATGTACTTTTATACATTTAGTTTCAGAACGCACTTTATATTCTTTAAAAAGGTAGCGCGATTGAATTTTTCAAGTGATTGTCGATATTTTCTTAGAGATATATATAACTTAAACTAAATACTGTGTTTAATATGAGTGAATCAAGTAACGAAGCCGATTTTAAAACTCCTCAAGAGTGAGTGTTCGTGTTTTATTCCTTTATGTAGTAATACTTGTATGTTCTCGCCGCTGAGGGGGTAAGTTGTAGTTATGCCGTAGTAAGAATAGTCGTAGTTATTAAAAAACGACTGGGCCGATTATGTTCGAAATAGTTTTGAAGTATTCTATAAGCCCACTAATCACAATATTCATGATTTATCTCATATTTTTTGGACTTACGGATCAAAAGTTAGATCGGTTGTCTCCGAAAATGTTGATTTAAGAAAAAACTTTATTTTAGGACCCTTATTCTTTTTTAAAGCCTATTCAACGATACCCCACACTATAGGTTTACAGCAAAATAAAAAAACATCCCCAATTTACTAATAGTATCATAAAAAAATATTTTTTCTACATTTTATTCTACTACTTTATCGGCTTGATTGATATGTAGGTATACCTGTACCAAATTGCAAATTTCTGGTACTAACGGCCATGGAGCTATGCTGCGGACAGATGGACAGACGGATAGAGGGACACCCTAAAAAGGTTTTCTTTTATGTATTTTTAGAATGTTTATCGCGTATTTTGTGTTATATGACGAAACAAGTGACAACCAACACCAATATGCTAAACTCGAACTAAGTAGAAAGTGTAAATGAATATTAATTTTTGTCAATCAAAATGTTATAAGTTAAAAAAAATCTAACTTTTTTAACGTAGTTCAAACTATTTACGCGCACCGAGTTAGATAAATTTGAATCAATGTAGGTTACTCCTACTCAATGAGCGTTATGTACGAGTACTAGTAATGTATTTTCCATGGGAATACTTAATTCAAAGATACAATAAGACCAGACTATAACTGCTTATTCATAGAGCAAAGTGTAGATTTTAGAACATAGTCCGCCCTTTTTCCATCGTAGTCTGCACTTACCTCAAGACCTAATTCTGACTTTAAACATACGGGTAAACGGGCAATCATTTGAGAATTAAACAAATACGCGTGCATATCACAGTCAATGTTTACCAACGAATAATCTTCTCGTTTGGAAATGGTGAATAATTGGCAGATTTCGGTTTTCAATTTCACCGATTGCACACCTTATATGCCACGCATTCATTATACAGGCATGTATTCACCAAATTGCAACTGCATAACGTGTTACACATGAAATAATTTTGGTTTACATCAGAATTATATAGCTTGGTCGTAACCCGAACCATACGCTTTGTATTCAACTGAAACCTAAATTAACTGTATCAATAATGGCTATTCAAAAAAGATACTATTTAAACAAGCTCTTGAAGTCTAGTCCAAAGCGATCCATAAACGTGAATGTACACAAAGTATTAAAGATTTACTTTAAATAGAATCCTTTAAATAGCTGGTAGCTTTCTTGAGAATATAACTTAGCAAGTTCTTAATCCCGTTTTAAAAGCTTTCTTTTAGCAAAGTACCAAATAGACAAAAAAGATCGAACACTTTACGAACTTGCTCTGGATTTTGAAATAAATAAGATGTATCAAATGTATGTAGTACGGTGTATAAACAAATCTCATCATAAATGAATTCTTGGATAATTAAAAAAAAAACTACGTGTTTTTGCTCATTAGCGTTGGAAACACTTCAGTGGAACTGGCGGCATACCTTTGCCCGAAATGCTAATACTTACACACATTTTCCTAGGGAAATCATTTGCATATGTCGGTTATTTGCTACCACAAAGAAATACTAACGCTGAGCAAAATGAGGTTATATTTTTTGAATTATCAACTGTTACAATAACAAAATAAATGTATGTGTATTCAGAATACCTGATAGCAACTTATTTAAGACAATTTATTCCAAAACCTCTTGGTATAATTTCAGTTTATATTCCAGTCATGTGTATCCAGTTGAAAAGAAAATAAACAAAATGTTACCTACCCTACATTTTTGAAATTAATAAAAAGTTTAAAACTTTTATCAATTTTCGTCTACAAAAAGTCCGCTTAACTTTGGGGTCGGCCACTAAATACCCACAGGTTTAAAAGAAATAACGACCAACTTTTGGGCACGTCTCGAACACGAAGTCGTTAAAAATACCTATCTCCCCTCATCCCGCCGCAATACAAGTCAATGACATGCGAAAAACTTTTTTATTGGCCATTTTGTAAGTTCTTGAGATAAGAAAAAATATTTTATTCTTAACGAAACGCCATATGTAGCCAGAAGTTCCAAAACTTGTAGCACTTTCCCGTGTCCGCGAAACTGTAACTAAAAAAAGTTTTTGCCGTCTATTCTTCCACAGAAACGAGGGTTAGACATGGTAGCGAAATATGACCAGACTTAGCTGACCTATGTGAACCGGCCTGTAACCCTTTTTATTACGAAGGTATCAAGGGTTAAGAAGGGATCGGAAGATCTTATACGTTGGTCGTAATACAACATATCTCAGGCGAGGTCAGAACCATTCTGGGAGATTCTTTCAACAAATCGCTTGGAGTGATAAAGTGGGTAAAATATGTGTCGGGTTAGATTTTCAACGTATTGAACTGTTTGCATATGGCACCGGATATTCTTGGCGATATTTCAGTATTGGTTTAATGCCATTCATAGAATCTTGGTAAGTTGTAGGTAGTTTTGCGGCATTTCAGTTGAATGTTTCATGGATGTTTCGGTGGGCTATATGGATGATACGTATTTATCTAGGGGTCTCTAATACCGAATAGGCTACAACTTGTTAGTAACTAAAAATGTCCGAGTCTGTGCACACCTACTTATAAAAAAAATATTGGATTTTCTGAAATCTAGAAGTACCATCGTAAACAAATATTTTTTGATTAAATTGAGATTTTTTCATAGCATGGGGAGCGAGGGGAGAACTTATATCTGTAATTTAAGAACAACAAAAACATGTACCTAATGTTAATGTTTAATGTAACAAAATATTCGGATTTTAATATGTTTGTAACTTATTCGTTAGAATAAAACAACCTTAATACAACCTCAATATAATTTCCGTATGTGTATCTACTTAACGATATATTTAAAATTACAAAGGCATAAAATCCAGTCCTCGTATTCCATTTTCCTGTAGAATAATACACGTATGGTGAAGACACCCCACAATAAGATTTATAGTCCTGTCCTTATAATCCGGTTTATACTGCTCTCTTTGGAATATCGGAAGATTGTGTGTGATTCAAAAGGAGAAAATTGCAAAATTCGTTTAAGTGTGTTAATAATAATAATATTTTTTTAAATTGTGATCAGTGGTAATCTAAATGATTTTATTAATGAGAATTTACATTTATTAAAATTTAATTAAAGTTTATTTATGCATTTTATTTATATATTAACTTAATATAATTTTCATTCAATTATTAGTAGTTTGATGTTAAAATTACATACATGTCACTAATTCTCGCAGGTACATGTGTGTGAATATTTTTCAACTTAGATGCTTAATTAGAAACAAGTCTCGATTTTATTTTAGTTAAATATTGCACAATGCACAATGCCTGCCCTGTAAAATTATTTCTATTTTAAGAAAATGAACCTAATATTTCCTTTTGAATAATTATTTATTTATTTTATTTTATTGAAATATAAGTTTACACGACATTACAGTTAAAAACCAATGCGTCATGCAACTAAACATAATCAATTTAAAAAAATGCACATTATGCATATAAAACAACAAAAGAAATGTGTAAAAAAAAGAAATAAAAGTTAGCTAGATTCAGGTGACGGAACAGCGTGGATCCGTTGAGTCAGAACTGGCGTAGGGTTCGGCAGGTTGCCCCGGAACCACCGAAACACGACGCCCTTCGGCCAGAAGTCTGCATTCGCGATGGTATCCTGCAACGGGCGCGGCACGCGCACCACGAACGAGCTAAAGTGCACGTAGTGGCGCGACTACAGCTGCTGCACCCTCAGCAAGTAGCCAATCGTCCGGCAAACGTATTCCTCCACGTCTTCGGGCACAGTGGAGTAATGAAGGCGCGACACATAGAATAATGTGTCGTTAGCAACAAAATCCCACTAATAACATAGTTTTAGTTAATAAGTATTGTTACAAAATGAGACATCATTCTCAAAACATGTTTTTACAAGCTCATCAGCTAAAATGACATGTCGACCGTAACTCAGTGGTTTCTAAGCAACTGTAATTAATATTTCACGACAAACTTCGAAGCGAACTTTACACTAGTCAGCTTCTTTCAAGAAAATCGTTGTCTAAATTAATGAGTCCTGAATGAGTCCAGAACAAATTTGAAATAAGACTCGTATTGGCTTCATGATCTCCAGATTTCAGGGGTCCTTGTAAAGACGAAGGGACCCTACATATATACCATAAGTACATAATTATATAAATGTCCTGTTAAATATGACGCGTAGTGCACAGAATATATTTGGTGTAACATACATTTTAATATGCATTAAGAATATAATTATTTAATTCGGTAAACTTTTTCGATTTTCATGGTTCGGTAAGATCTCTAACGCTGACATTATTATAGCGTATTATAAACGTGAAATATTCTGCATTCTCTTGAATCCATGTTTCAAAATGTTGGTTGCTATAACCTAAAATACTGTAACACGCTGATTTCAAAAATATTTGTTAAACGTTAATAAGTGCATTGGACTGGATAAGTGGGATCCATTTAATTTGAATTTCCTAATTTTTTTATCGACTCCAATAAACATGTAACTTTATCATAATTATAATAACTCCATGGATATACTTATGAGATATGTCCATGCATTTTTGGTGGATTTTTTAACACTCTGAAATTGTGCATGTTCAAACGACCATTTTAATTTTATTTGGATTGTATGATTAATTCACAAGAATTACAATAATATTTTAATCTAATATTAAAAATGATCCTACATATCCTGTAAATGTTTTAAAACTCTCCTTGATATCAGCCCATTTTGCAGTATTTTCTATGAAAAATAACACCTGATCCGTACTATTTCACCGCGAATGTTTTTGCTTTTAATCATTTGACAAACTATAAATAGTTTTGTGTTTAAATAATTTTTCTGAAGTTTTTAACACAAATATCCATTATAGGGTTATTTCTACAAGCGCGGCAAAATCAAAATCATGCTTGTCATGTTTCTCCTTTGGCGTGCTATTTTCCCCATTCTATATTAATAATGTGTGCTCTTGCAATTTTCTCCCTGGTTCAAAGCAATGAATATAGATACAAGATGTACATACCTGATACGTTGTCATCTTCGTGTTTCGTTTACCGTCAAATTTTCCTTTCCAGGTTTAACGGGATTAATAATTTACGTTTAGGGTCCCACCACATTTAAAATGTTGTTGAATGGTAGTTGTGGGCATAGGAAAATTATTTCTTCATTTCAAAATAATAGTAAAAATACCTGTCCAAAATGAGAAGTGTCGGAATCAATTCTTTAAGGCATTCGACCATTGGGGTAAAGAAAATTATTTTTAAATATCGAAATACGAATAAGCTAAATTAACCAGAAATTATGAAAGCAATGAAACACAATTATTTCTACAAATACATCATCACCAAAAACATCAGCTTTATTTACAGCTCTCAGCTTATAAACTTCGAAAATAAAACTGGTGCAGAATTTTTTTTAAAGATGTATGTTTTTATAAAAACGTATTTATTTTAATATAATTTAGTTTAGACGCTGAACCAAGCAAAATATAGTCATTGTCATTGAACCAAACCACAGAGTACCTACGATGTAATTCAAATTCATTTGTACAGCAGGATCATCCTTAGTTGTCTTACTCGTATTTCGTAAACAACTTTCTAACCCCCAAACATACTATTTGGCTCTAAATTTTAAAGTTTCACAGAATTAACAAGCCCGAGTCAATATTTTAGCCAGACGCACCGTAACCGTACGTATTTTTTCGCATGAGATTGCTTCATTTTAATCAAAGAAATAGCAATTTACGGAAAAAAAAATAGTTTTAAATGTTAAAAAGTTGTTTACTACATCAGACAACTAAGAGTGAACGGGGTTTGCATCTACCAATAAAGCCCTGACCAAAATATAAAATATTCATATGTCATTGAGGATTCTATTGGCGACGTGTATCCTCATCATTTTATGCTAACAGCAAACCTTTCAACATACCCGTATTTTTGGGATGTAAGCATAAGCATATAAGTACTAACCAATCTTTGTTTTATTTACCAGGGGGGTTACCATGACGTACTAATGCGATTCAGTTTAGGTAGGGAAAGGGACAGAGATATAAGACTCGTATAGCCTTGTCCCTTTCTATTTACGGCAGGAGAGTTAGTGTATTCAATTTTACCTACACATAAAGGTGCCAGACGAAAAAAAAAAACAAAAAGCATGCTCAGTTATTACAATTACAGTTAGTAAAAATAGCCAAACATTAGTAACATACATTTAGTACCTATGGGAGTAACTAAACTGAGTAATCTCAATTTACATACTTATTTTCGCGACATTAGAGACATACTTTGTTTGTTTCATAACTGAAAAGTACGTACGATGCCGAGTAAAATGGTATATTACAGTCCATGATCGCATATAAAAATTAAAAGGTACACATACTAATACTGTAAATGACCCAATAGACGTTTAATGCGCTTGAAACTGGATTCCTGGAAAACAAGATCCCTTTTCCCTCATCCAGATTAAAATTAAAATCGGGTCGATTGCAAAAAATGTATAAATTTAAGGCTTAGCTTCCCATATTTTGTGATAATTGGGTATAATTCCAGAAAATTATCAACAACAAACATTTTGTTTGGCTATTTTTACTAACTGTAAAAACTACCACTGACGCAGTTGGTTTTTATCTTAAAAAGAATACCGGTTGAAATGATATATCGTATTAGTCGAAAAGTATTCTTATAAATTAAGAACTGCTATCAAAGGTAAACGAGGAACTTGTGAGAAATTTGTCAAAGTAATAAGGTTATAAAGCAGTTTTACGAAGATAACAGCGAACTAAATCTATGCCCTCATCACTCATTCGCCATCACCTACCTATACAGGGTGGTTTGACCCTCAGTCAATAACTTAACCTCACCCATCCACAACACGTCGTTCCAAAATATGGTTTACGTCAGAATTACGGTACGGTACTCATATCTCAATTTTGTACTTTAGGACTTTGCGTTAAAGTTGAATGTTGGTAAGTGATTCCAGGTCGCGATCTCCAATAACTTTGACGGGAGTCGCAGTAGACAGATTATTACAATTAGACGCAGAAAAGAATGAAACAGATTTTCAAAGTCTGTACGGAAATCGAAGAGTTATAGTATTAGTGGCAAAATTAAATATATTAAATTCATTATATTATAGTCATTCCTGATGCGATCTCGTAGAGAAACCCCGAGCATTGTCCTCTCCATCGCTCGTTGAGTGACTCTGAGCCTCCTAATGAGTCCCATAGTGAACGACCACGTTTCAGATCCTCAGAAGAACGAAAGTGACTGACGTAGCCTGAAGAATCGCCAGAATCGCCATCGCAAGTGGCAGTGGGCTGGCCATATTGCCCAGAGGACCGATGACCGGTGGGGTCGGCGTGTTCTCGAGTGGCGACCACGCACTGGACGGCGCAGCGTGGGAAGGCCCCCCACAGGATGGAGCGACGACCTGGTAAAGGTTGCGGGTGTTCAATGGATGCGGACAGCTCACGACCGATCTTTGTGGAACTCTCTGGAGGAGGCCTATGTCCAGCAGTGGACGTCAATTGGCTGATGATGATGATGATATTATAGTATTAGTATTAATTAGGCGTAACAGCCTTCTGAGTGCAGACCGAGAGACTGGACTGCCTGCTTACCAATTACTGGGTCCAAGTTGCCATAGGGAGGAGCAAATAAAGCACATCGAGTGCAGTCGCTCCCCATGACTCTCACGAGTTGGGACAAAACGTTTAGGAGTATGAAATGCACTCTGCAATCGGGTCACATGGGTTTTGTTTGATTTGACCAGACCTCAGATAACTGAGAATAATTATTTAGTATGGCAAATACTTGGGAAAATACAGTTGTCTCGGCGCCGAATATAATTTCGTTCCTTTCGGCGTCGAGACCTTTGTTCCGTGGGGTCCTAGCGCTCTGAGTCTCTTCAAAGACCTATCGAAGAGACTCGGAGACGCCACGGGAGACCCAAGAGCTGGCAGCTTCCTCGCTCAACGGATTAGCTTGGCAATCCAGCGAGGAAATGCTGCCAGCGTCCTGGGTACCATGCCGCAGGGGCCTGTTTTAGATTTATTTTAGATTTTATTTAATTTTATTTTAGATTTTATCTAGTTTTATTTTAGTTTAGTTATGCTTTTTAAATTAAATTTATTTGTATATATATTTTGCTTATAAATAAAGTTATCGTATGGCAAATCCCTAAATTAGGTATGTTAAAGTGGATTATCTAGCAAATATGTTGCCGGTGCGGTGTTAGCAAACCTGCTACCAAGAAAATTTCTGGAAGTTACGGTCGTATATTTTTTTAGTGTATGTGTAGTAAACAGACAGAAAACTGGTTTACTGCATTTAGTATCGGTACTGTGCTGTGTTATACCGACCGACATTACGTGGGTGGCCATTTCACTGTGACGCTAAAGCGGACTATGATAGTATGGTGCAAGGAAACGCTTCCTCAGATACTTTATTACTAACCAAAGTTACAATAACATCATCATCATTTCAGTTGGAGGACGTCGGCCGTCGACAAAGGCTCCCACAGAGATCTCCACAACGACAGGTATAATAACTTACATAAAACAATTAAGTATTTAGATTAGCTAAGTAAGACAATTCTAATATTTTTTCAGTTTCCACAGTCTTTTTTAACAATACGATAAACAAAAATTACTGCGATAAGACCGTGAGTTGTTGTCAAACACAAGATGCGATGAGACTGCTGAATGTATAACAAACATACTTACAACATCTTGACAACCTATTTTGTTCGCCTTCTCTTCATCTCCTTCATCTAGGTAGGGAAGTTTTAACAGTTTACTGTCTTTCCTACTTTAGGTACATAAATTAGGTATAGGTATCGGCACGAGAGTTAAGGTAAATACCACACACATCCAAATGAAGTACTAATTGAAAAAAATGTAGTGAATTAATGAATTACTTGCGTCAAAATATTGAAGAAAATCCCTTGAACAAACTTTTTGGTCAATCTTACAGTTGCAATTGAGTTTGCTGTCAGTACAAAAGACGAACACTACATAATTACAAATTCCCCGTGTGTTTACATGACAATCATGTTGATTTGTGCGTGGCCTCAACTCTCGTGCCGATTCCTATATCACGTTAACTCAAAACGAAAGTTAAGTATTTATTTTTGGCGTTTTTTGATAAAATCTAATAGTGAAATTACTTTTACTTAGTAAAATTTGTTTTATGATGAAGAAAAATATCGCATTAAAGCAGCACCGAGTTTAAGAAAAAAAACTATATTTAAAACAATATTTTATCGATTCAGGTAGGAATATTTTACTGACGTTTCTCTTTTTCTTTAGACCGCAGCAGCTCTCTGATGACATCGAAGAAGCGAAGGTGTCATCAGCCCGCTACGTACTGGGATGATGGCGGCCATTTATTTTACACCTACATTTATTTTTATATTTACTCTTTGATGTCTTAAAAATATTCGTGAACAGTAATACAATACTATGATAAATACCTATTTATCATAGTATGGGAAAATAGTTATTTGTTTTACTAGGGAGCAAAGTGATTGTTTAACTCTTGTGCC
Organism: Thaumatotibia leucotreta; assembly: GCA_025490895.1. Taxonomy (NCBI): domain Eukaryota; kingdom Metazoa; phylum Arthropoda; class Insecta; order Lepidoptera; family Tortricidae; genus Thaumatotibia; species Thaumatotibia leucotreta. Next base: position 3,069 of record JALPQI010000893.1, on the reverse strand, counting down.
AATATTGTGGTTTAAAGGCACAAGAGTTGAACAAGCTTTGCTGCCGAGTGAAACACAACATTTTTCACCACACTAAAGCGAGGAAACATGCGAAATAAAACTCAAACATAACAAATTAGAAGGTATTTATTTGCAAGTCCTCAACTTCCAAAAAATAAACAAATCAACAAATAATAAAACAATTACCTCAAATATTTATCTTGGCGTGGCAATGCTTAAACATTCAGGATAATTCCAAAATGAGACTCATGTAGTTATTGGCGATTATTCTGTAATTTTCGGAATTATCTTACTTTCGCATCTCGCAGTTACCCCAAAGCCACTTAAATGACGTTCTGAAATTTGCATAGTGTCAACACTTTCATTTTCCTATTGTTTTTATTTGTCGTATTTTTAGAACTTTTAATTAAAAGCTTTTTACAACAAAATGTGGTATTTAATTTGGATTTTAGCATATTGAATATAATATTATGAAAGGTTCATATGTATGAATCTGTTTGAAACTATTGAGTTTTCGAACGTACTGTCTAGTTCAAACGTCAAAAAGCTTATTGCACTCTCACGTATAAGTTATTGCTTTAGTCTATCCAGAAGATTAAAAAAAAATTACTTTAACCTCTAGAGATTAAAACACAGTTTTGCGCTCTGAAATTGAAGGACAAACAGCGTGTTTACGAGCAGTGTGGTGAAATATATTTTAATTACGAATGAATTCAAGGTTTAAACCACAACAAGTCTAATAAAACTGTGATATATTATTGTGGTGTATTTTTGGGACGCCGCTGCCGTACATTTGCTTGTTGATTAATTACTTTAATTATTTTATATTATAGTCCAATTGACTTGTGACGTATCTGTCACTAGGCACTCCTGGGGTTAATAGTTTTAATATAAGGAAGAGTAATTATTAAGTTTATAAAGGAACCGTAACAATAAGTTAGCTTCAATCGAAATGTGGCAATCACTGAAAACTTTACACACAGCTAAAATAGTATTTTGATATATTCACGATGGATTGATGTCTCGTTCGTTCACCGTTTCTATGAATATTTATATTTTTAGTGTACTCGTACATCTGATATCCGAATTTAGCAAGTTTTGAAAATTGGCGAGTTTACAGTGTCGGTTTATTTTGTCAGACTATAAATCGTGGCACGCAAAGCAAATATTCTGCCTGTCCGATTTTCCAAAAAAGCAAGCCAATGTCAACCTTGTCATGAAAATGAAAAGGTTAAAATTTCAGTTACAGGTATTTAAGGCAGATAGTCAGTCGACTAGAAATATTTTAAGCGCAGGTAACAGGTCTTTTATTTAAGGTGACATTCGATTTTCCATGGAGATAAGTTAGGTCATTTGAATAGAAGATGAATTTAACACTTTCCTACCTGGTATAATCACGAAATATGAAGGGTTGCCGACATAATTATAGCGTGCCCTTTGAATTAAGGTCATTGTCAGTCCGAAAAACAAAAGTTGCCCACTCGGTGTTCAAAAGTTAAGCTTTTATAAATCTATGTTACGATTTGATTGCATAGGGCTATAGACCGGGGAACCATGTGGCGTCAATTGTTTTATTTCAAAATCAGTACAGGAATTCCTTAACTTTGGGTAGGTGTATCCACCAAAAAAGACGATAACCTAAATGTGACAATGACCCATCACCACTATTTTTGTTACATCCTTTACGTAAAAGCTTTTTGTTGCAGTATCCTTAAAAAAATATAGGTACGAATGAATTGTTCTTATATATCTAGGTAGTTGAGCCATAAATCCAATTGTTTTGCTGCAACCACATAATCTGTCAACAGAGCCATTTGTCAATACCATTCTTCAGTTGAAAGTAAAAAAAAAGGTAAACAATATGGCTGACTTTCCATCATCATCATTATCATCAGCTTATGATAGTCCACTGCAGGACGTGGGCCTCTCCTATTATCTATGCGTATAGACGCATTATATAGAAGGTAAATGCCCGTAATCGCCACGCTGGGCAAGCGGATTGGCGATCGCAGTAATGTGTCCACTATGATGACGCTGCTGCCCATCAATCATCAATCTTTCATCAAATAATGGTCAGTGACACTTCAATCCCTTAGTCGACTCTTACGACACCCGCAGGAGGAGTTGGGGTGGTGACAAATATATTCTTACCTACTGCCGTCACCACACGGCTGGACTTTCCATAGCATTTGATATCTTTGACACATATTGTGAAACATGTTCGCAGATTTATCCTTACGTTAATACTAATAAATATCAATAATGTTAACAATAAAATTATGTGAACTTTTAAGGTTTTAAGTTGGTGATAAAATAAAGATTGTTTTCTGAAAGAGCGTGATTATGAAATAATGCAAGTTTGCGGGTTTGTTTACATTATTTATTTTCTACTGACAAATGGTACTGTACTTTACCTACGTATACCTAATAGTACGAAGTTCAATAAAGGCAAACTAATAAGTCGTTTTTTTATTACTTCGGTAGCGACCCCTAAATTTTTGTTTGTAATAATTGAAAAAAAACAACAAATATACCTAGTTTACTTATCAAATAACAAATTGAGAGGGTGCCCCAAAAAAAATTGCAATCGGGAGAGCAAAGAGCTCCTTATTGGTTCGAACATCCTACAAAATTGCAACAATAAGAAGCAACCTAGACCTATGTTTATTTTTGTTCACATAATATTCTCTTCTTTTGTCTCTGTCCGTCTTATTTTGTCTCTGTTAAATGAATTCTGTGTTTTTGTCGTACTTGAATAAGTTTTTAACTAAGTATCTATCAAGTACATTAGGTATTTACCTCAGTATAAATAATAACGTAAGTATCAGTTAACCTTTTGGCAATTGAATTAATAGGAGCAGTATACTGCCGAGTCTACCTGCTAAGTACTTAACAAGTTTCCACGTCCTCCAAATAGGAAAGTTAAATAAACATGTAACATTTCTAAGGGGAATTACCTAAATGGAAACTTGGTTTAAGCTTTCAGGAAAGTTTTAAGACATTTCCGATATACATGCGTATAAATACTTAAGTATAATTGCTTACTAATCATGACATTTAAAAATGTAG